>BJCM01152328.1:0-12423 GCA_018326385.1 Flaveria bidentis | reverse complement strand
ATATATATATATATATATATATATATATATATAGTCCTATTCGATACGCTTGTTGTTGTTATTCTGATTGTTTTGGACCCGCCCATTTTCCACCCCTCAAAACGGGTTATGTTTTACTTCAAATAGGTCAAATAAAAAAAATAGATGAAAAAGAAATAAGTCGTTAAAGTCGAAAGTCCCCAAAATGCAGCTCAAATTCATATAATATCTTCATCTCTTTTTTTATTCCGATATTATACATGATTTGCATATTATAAGTTAGGTAATCGTAATAACAATCTTTAAGAAAAATACGCAAAAATGTTTGTTGTAGCAGATACTTATATTGTGTTTGTTCTTTATGATCTAAGATGCAAGCTTCAGGCAGTCATGTGGAGGAGTTTGCAAAGTTGATCGTATCAGCAGCCATGCGAGGCGATGCAAACGTGAAGTTCCCGAGCTGGTACGATGTGTTTCTTCTTTATAGGGTGTTTGCACCAGACGTCTTGGCGTGGACCTTCCGCTTGCTTTTATCACCACAAGGTATGAGGACAACTTCTTTTATCGGTACTGGGAGACCTGTTTCAGAAGCCCCGTCACCACCAAGACGACCTCTCACCGGTCCCCCTCAGACCGTCCCATACACCTCGTCTCCTCGAATTCAACTCGTTGAATGAACATGGGAAGTGCGTTCTCTATAACAATTTCAGCTTGTGTATTTATGTTCATATCTTTTAGGATGGTTTCAATAATAATCATGATCGAGTTGTGCGTGGTGTTGTAATTACGCAGTTTCATATGGTATATGCAATCATCAGTAACCAATATAACTTGTTGGAATGTTAATAATCAAGAAATTAGAAAATTCAAACTGCAGATTATTTGTATCTGTCGGTAGTTATAAATACCCTTAACAGCGGACAAAGCAACTGCGGACTGTTTCCCGTTTTCGTAAATTCTAGGAAACCAATGAACCAATATAATAAAACACACTGAAGTACACCTACCATCATTACTATGAGTTAAGTGATTGTTGTCACTATAACCAACAAGATTTCCCCCTTATGAACAGCTATATCTTATGCCGAAATCCATAGTTCCCTCACATACCGAACTAAATGTTTCACAGCCTAAAGATGAGTTTCCTTTGGGTTTTGCATAAACCGACTAACATACCCAACTGCATAACTCAGATCTGGTCGAGTTCGAGTCAAATATCTCAAGGAGCCAATCAACTTCATGTACTTAGTCAGTTCTATTTTAGCACAGCAGTCCCAAATCTGTCATATCAAACTTTTGACTCATTTGAAGTTTGAACTCATTCACTTTCTGCTCACTACTTCCAGTCACCAGCTAGTCTATGTAAACCCCAATAATCATCAAAGCAACCCCTTTGACCTTCACATACACAACTTGTTCATGTTTACACCTTATGAACCCAGTTAACACTTCATTCAACTTAGTGTTCCATGCCCTAGGAGCTTATTTCGGCCCATAAAGAGCCTTTGTAAGTTTATAACACCTTAGACTCAACACCTTTTTTTCACATACCCTTCAGGTTATTTCACATAAACATCCTCTTTAAGCTCCCCATGCAAGAAGGCAGCTTTAACATCTAAATGATACACCTTCCAATTCATTCTTGCAACATGAGATAATATCAACCTTATTGTCTCTATCGTGGCCACTGGGCAAACACCTCCTCATAATCAATTCCTTGTTGTTGTACATACACCCTTAACCACTAGACGTGCCTTAATTTTTGTCACAACCCCATTTGCATCCTTTTTTTAACTTATTAACCCATTTTAAACCAATAGGGTTGCACCTCAATGGATCATAAGTTAAAAAACCATGTCTTGTTCTTCTTTATGGCTTGAATCTCTTCATCCATTGCCTTTTGCCAAGCTTTCAATTTTATACCTTCTTGAAAGCTACTTGGTTCATCATATGGTGCCAACAACAATTCCACATACTCCAGCTTTAATTGACCACATGAACCATAATGCATTCCTCCTTCTATCATATAGTCGCTTAGTTTCATAGGCAGCAACAAACTTCGGTTAGACCTTCTCACAGCTGGTTCCATCTCAACGGTTCTCTCTTCAGGTTGTAAGGAAGCACTAGTGACACTTGGTTCCATAGGAGTGTCATTATCATCCCTATTATTAGACCATATCTCCTTGAACTACAAACTCTACCCAACTTGAACTATCATGCTTCATATCATGTAGATGTTTTTCCGACTTATAACACCTACCTTCTTCAAAACAAACATCCCTACTCACCACAATTTTATTGTTTATAGGATCATGCATCCTATGAGCATTTGATCCTGCTTCCACTCCAAGTACTTTAACCAAACTACGGTCATCCGATTTCTTCAAACCTGGTTGATTGACCTTCACATGCCCAATACAACTAAACACCCTTAGATGATGCAGGTTTGGCTTTCTACCCTTTAAAGCCTTATAATGGGCAGTGTCCTTTTAAGGCCTTGGTCTGAACCCTATTGAGAATATGAACCACATGCCTCACCCCTTCAGCCAAGAAGTTTTGAGGCACCTTCATTGCCTTCAATAAATACCTAGTCATGTTTAATACCGTCATGTTTCTTCTTTCAACATACCCATTTTGCTGAGGAAAGTATGATGCGGTTAATATCCTGTGAACCCTTCTTTGTCACAAAAATCTTTAAAACTCATGGGAAGTGAACCCCCTCCCCCCACGATTTGACTTTAGGGCCCTTATTTTGTAACTATACTCCATCTCCACCTTGATCTTGAATCACTTAAACAATCAAATGCTTGATCTTTACTCTACAACATATACACCTACAGGAATCATGTATAATCATCTACTAACAACATGAAATACTTGTTTCCTCCTTGGGTGGTTAGGCTGATTGGTCCACACAAGTCATCTGAGACCAATTCAAGTGGCACATTTGCTCTAAAACTTGATTGTTTTGGAAAGGAATGTCTTGAATGTTTACCTGCCAGACTGGCCTCACACACTTGTGTTGGATGTGTTATCAAGGGAACACCATACACTAATTGCTTGGAAGTCATGGATCTCAAGGTGTCAAAATTGACATGACCAAGTCTACCATGCCATAGCCATGGTAAGCTATCAACTGTGGCCTGATAACACATAGGCACTCTAATCTTTAAGCTCACCTTATATAGCCTATTAGGTGACCTTAAGACCTTCATTAGTAGCTTCCCATCTCTACTAAACAACCATAAGAGATCACCTTTCATTTTAACTTCATATCCTCCCTCAGTGGATTAGCCAAGACTCAAGATAATACTTTTTTAATTATGGGATGAAATAGACATCGGTTAACAGCATCTGACCTTCATTCTTAAAATCTACCATGTACATTCTTCATCACCTTGAGTATCATACCTTACTGGCAGGACTTTATGCTCATTCAAGAAGACCACTTCCTTTTCATTATCCATCTTAACAGTCATTAACAGTGTTGGCTCATCCTCGACTGTTTGTGTTAAATGTGTTTTCGTATCTTTCACCTTTGTTGGGAACTCTAAAGCATAGTGCCTAAGCTTCTGGTAATAATAGTGTATCTAGATCTACAAACTGTCCTATGGACGCCACAAATTGTAAGAAACGGTTTGAAACTGAGCCAAAAGACTTACGCACCGGCACATACTCTTTGAAGGGTTCCCCAAGATCTGAGTCTTTCATGATGATCTAACTAAGTCTACCCACGAATTCATCCAATGACTCATCATCCTTAATCTTCAATCCTTCGAACTCATTTCGAAGGGTTTGGAGTTGAGCCTTCTATACTCTATCTACTCTAATGAGTCGAGTCTTAATGGCATTCCAGAGTTCCTTAGTTGTCTCATAATTCACAATTTGAAGGATCAAATCTTCGGACATCGCTTGATACAAGTAAGCGATTGCCGAATTGTTCTTCTTCGCATCCGTCGCAGCTTCGGTTGCAGGTTCGATCATTTCCCAAAGTCCATGAACCTTGAATCAGTATCCAGTCCTTCTGATCTTGAGTCACCAGGGAATCATATAGTTCATTATCGAGCTCTCGTCTCCTTTCTCGAGCTCTGATACCATTTTGAAAGCATGTACCAAGATCCACACTCAAAAGATGGAACACACCATAGAAATTGTTATTTGATTTGAGAGCTATTACAGGAGCAAAATGAAAAATGATGAATGAATACAAACAACTAACTAATTATCTATTTATAACAAATTTAAAACAGAACACACCCTCAAGTATCATAGAATTACAAAATTAATCCTCCAACAAAAATATCTACTTAATTATGAAATTTAATTGCTAATGCGGAACCCACTCCAATCAAAATTATAAATATTTGAGACAAATCATCAACTTCAAAATATACCCTTCGGGTGATGGAGTTCAGTTAGACTATTGGGATAAACAATATTCAACGGTTTATTATGAGACCTGACTCGTTGAGAGGTTTTAGCCCGTTATTTGTGGCTCATGAATCCAAATGTAGCTATAGGCATGTTATTTTTTTTTCAAGTTATGCATTTACTTGACATGCTTGCCTTTGTATTAGTCTGTTAACTTTTGAATAAAATAATGTGATAAAATGAGCTGCAAGGATGTTTTTTGGAGTTGCTTTGTTGTTTGAAGGTTTGTGAGTGTTCGGCTAAAGAAATAAAAATGAAATGAACCTTATGCGTTAATTTTGAATTTGACCAAAAAATTTAGCGAGATCAAAACATGTGGGATGTTTGCATTGATCAAGCCTTCACTATACGCACCCTCAGCACGTGATAGATTCTTGATAGCAAACACCTCATCAAGGACAATGAGTAAGTTATATGTATGTGAGGTCATGTAGATGTTTGGGTGTTCAAGAGAACAACTTAGACAAATCCCACATTTATTATTGGAATGGTGGGACAAAACTTATAAAGGCCAATGAGTTCAAAAGGGTTTTATTTATAACACTCTAGACAAATCTCGTATCATGAACAAAAGAGATATTGAATTTCTAAAAAAAATACTACATTAAACTTTACCAAATCGTTTTGAGAGAACTAATTGTGAATAAAAGAAGAATCTCATAGTTAATTCTTCCCGAGTGAGATCCACTGTTACTAGGATTGGATCCTATATATACTAATTAAGTTTGGTAAAAGTGTTCTCAAGTCCTAGTGTTGATCATGATCACACCTCATGTGATTATATCAATCAAATTCAAAACTTATTTACACATCATAGTTGTCAGCCATAACCCTATGACATGTATTAGGTATGTTTTTTTTCTTTATGTTATTAAAGTTAGAATTTTATAGAATAATCATTAACTACCCATAGTTTTGTAATTTTCTTTAAAGTTACAGATATTTATAGTAGATGACAAAAACGTATTATTAGAATCACATATAGGATTCACTTAATTTGTTAAGTACTAATATTATGTTAGTAATGAGTATTAACTATATGACAATTAATTTGGTGAACAAATATTTTCATTTAACCGACATCTTTTAATACAAAAAGAGTTTTAGTCAGAGAAAACAAAACTTAAGAATTACATAACACATACATATCGTTATGACTATCGCATAAAGCATACATCTCTCCCGTGTGTATACTATTATTTTGAACGACAAACCAACATGCTCACAAAATCTACTCTTAAAATCTACATTGTTTACAACCAAACCGCAACTTCATATCTTTGTACTTTAAACAGCCATTAATCGTTAATTACTAACACCCAAAAAACTTATTATAAAATTAACTATTTAACATCTGTATATGATTATGAGTATATCATCGTTGTTAACATTTTATATGTAAAGATATAACCAATTATATGATAATATTATCAATATATAAGGAAAAAAAAAGAAACCTGGTCGGTAATCCCTTTACATACAAACTTACAAAGTCCCTTTGGAAACATTTTTGGAATCTTAGCCGCTAATAAAATAAATTAAAAAAAATAATAATAATCAAAAAACAACTTTAGTGGCAACAACCACACGCTATGTTCCAACCTTTGAATACAACACCACGTGAAAAGTACTCACCGGAAAATGTGTATCGATCCCCAAATCAATCATCAATCACTTTACATCACGATCATCAGAACGTTGTTGCCGACGTCGGAATCATGAATCCGCCATTGTTACAGCTACCAATTCGATTCATACTCATGTGAATCGGCTGAATCTGCAGAGTTTTCATCTCAATTCCTCGTCTCTTCCACAGATTGACGTTCGATTCCTCTTCTCTCCGGCGACATCTCACCACCGGCAACGGCGGATCCAGCTCTTCCACCGCCGCAGCAGCATCGAGATCGTCTCTACTGGTATGGCATTTCTTATTGATGATCGGTGCTCTTACTCTGCCATTGTAGCTCTTGCTTCTCTTCGTAACGCATTTGTTGTTGAGTTTGTTGACGGAGGTTATTGCGCATCCGGCGTCGATCGCCGGAGAAATTAGGTTTTTACTGGAGAAGAGTTTGTGGAGTTTTGTGTAACGGTGGGAGGTGACGGTGGGCTTGACGGTGGCGGTGGTGGTGGTGGTGGTGGTGGATGATGATTTCTTTTTTATTTGGCCGATGCAGGTGAGTTTGGGGGATGAAGGATCGGTGGTGGAGTTGAATTTGGGAGGTGTGACGGCGTCGTTTATGGAGGAGTTGCAGAAGATTGGCATGAAGAAGGATTTATGCGATCTGTTGGGCATTGTTGTTGTTGTTGATGATGATGCAGTGAGATTGAGTTGAGATTGGAGAAGGTGTGATTTGGTTGTGTTTGTCGAGTAGTGTGTTGGTTCTAAAGGAAATGTCAGTTTGTAAAGCCTGTCACTCTGTCACACTCCTTATTTTGAATAAAATTATAGACAAATCTCATCCAGACTGGGAGTTCTAGTGTAATGGTCTTATTATTATTGTTTTTTAGTCGAGTGACTCGAGCTTGATTTATTTAACTTTAGAGTTCGGTTTATTTAACTCTAGAGCTTGGTTTATTTAACTTTAGGAAGCTCGAGTTTGAGTTTGGGATCGATTTATTTAAAGTTTTATTTTTAAAGCTCCAGTTTGGTTTAATAATTTTTTTTAAGCTCAAATTCTACTAGAGCTCAACTTGTTTGAGAGAATGAAATTAATTTTGTAATAGTTCATTCTATTAATTCTATCAACAAAAATATATTTTTTTCATTAATGTTCAATGGTTCATTTCATTCTGAACTTCATTTCTGCATATTAAACACTGTTTTTTGTGAGGTTAGAGTTCGTTTGTTATCCTTATTATCACCATTCATCAATATGCAAACGACTACTCGGTAAAGAATTTTTAGGTCTAAGATCAATAGATCTAGTTCATTTGTATAGGCTTAGAACTTGAATTAATATTTATAATGAATACTTGTAATTCATTATTATGTATGCATTAAATGTATAGGTTAACCCATATATATGTGTTGATTGTTTCGGATGAACAAGATTGCTTCGGAAGAACAAGATTGCTTCGGAAGAACAAGATAGCTTCGGAAGAACAAGCCTCCTGCGGAAGAACAAACATCTACGGAAGACCACAGTCCTGCGGAGTACGAACACCTGTATTTAATAATACAAGTGTTACAAGTCAACAAGGCAGTTATGTGAATCCCAAAAGATCTGATGATTCCTTAACATAAACAATTTCAAATCCCAAGACATCCGGTGTTTCTTTAACAATAACATTATTGTCTATAAATATGGATCCTAGGTTTCAAATCAAGCAGACGGCATAGACGGCAATCATCCAAACAACATTACAGCCACCAAACATCACATCACACAAATCAAAACCCTAGCAGCCGTCACATCATCAAACATTCAAATCATTCATTCATTGTTTATTCAATTGTAATCATTAACATGTTTTTAATAAAATACGTTTGAATTGAATATTTGTCTGATCATTAATTGTGTTTCATTCATTGTGTTCATCTTATTCTTTAATCATTATTGATATTGAAATTAATACAAAAAATTAAACCAAGTTAACGTTGATTCCGCAAACGTTGACTTGACTTTAACCAACACTGATAATTCCTGATTGCGATCCTAGGATTCACAGGTGGTATCAGAGCTAAGTGCTCATTGATTTAGATCGATTGATCTATCAATGTTAGTTCTGTTTAATTGTTTTCTGAATTCTTTAGATTTGTCAGTTTTTACTGATTTGATTTATTGTTTTTCTTTTGAGCAAAGAGTTTTGTGTGATCAGTGATTTGTCATTCAGCAAGTACAGTTACATTGCTTGATTAACTTGGATCAATATTCAAATAAATTGAATAGCTGATCTAGTTATTGATCGGCATTCAGTTATTGTTCATATTCATTAAACAAATTCATTAGTTAAAATCTTAGATCTTAAATAATCATGAGCAACTTTGGTGGATCATCCTACCAACCTTCAAAGTTGAAAACAAAAGAAAATTTTAAATCCTAGAAATCAAGTTAAGAAATCATGTAAATTTTACAGATTCTGACTTACGGGTGTCAATAACAGAAGATCCTTATATTCCACCCACCCTTGGGCTTGATTATAATGACAATAATCAACCCATAAGTACAAAAAATCTGTCACCTGATGATATTAAGAAGGTTAAATTTGATATTAAAGCATACAGCTTGCTTAGTATGCCTTTACCTGAGGAAATATTAATCAGATATGAAAATTACAAAACAGCAAATTCCTTGTGGAAGATTCTTCATACACTCTGTGAAGGGAGTGATGAAATCCGAAGCATTAGGAAGGACACCCTTCGTTCACAATATAAAACATTTCATCATATTGAGGGTGAATCAATTTCTCAACAACTCCATAGGTTTATGCAACTTGTTACAAAAATGAATATTTTGGAGTTGAAATACACAAATGAGGAATTGAACAAGAAGATGCTCCATACTTTACCAGAAAGTTGGAAGCAAACTGTATCCATGTTCAAGAACACCATAGACCTCAAAGCAGTTGGACTAGATACTCTAGTGGCTAAAGTTGAGGCTCTTGAAATGGATGAGAAATCAAAAAACAAGAGTGCGAGAACTCATGTATCACCATACCACTTTAAAGAAACAAGAAGTGCTGGAAGTGCCTTTATGTCCAACAATGATGGTGATAACTCTTGTACTTTGAGTAAAGATGAAGAGAAAGTAAGTTTTTATGCTTCAAAACCTCCTAAGAAATCTTCTCAAAGTAAGTCAAGAAAAAAGAAATGAAGAACTAATGATCAAAGAGATACATCATCAGAAAAGCCTTCAATCAACAATCAACCAGAGTCCATCACTATCATTCTGGACTCTAAAAAACAAAAAGCAGCTTTTGCAGCTTTCAGTTCAAGCTTTCAAGCTTACCTGTGAAGCTCATTAACCTCTGCCAACATGTGCAAACAAGACTTGGAAGAACTACCTCCAAATATAGTGGAGGAGATGGATCTACAATGGCAAATGTCAATGATTGGCTATAGAGCCAAACAATATCTAAGAAGAAACAAGAATTTGGCTGCTGCAAGTAAATCATCACGGATTGGTGTTGATAAGTCAAAGGTAAGATGCTTCAAGTGCAATCTCTATGGACACTTCTCTAGAGAATGCAATCAACAAAATCCTGACTCAACACAACATCAGCATCATCAGTCTAAACAAATTTCATCATCTCAAAGATCATTCAGGCAACCACAACTTGCCAACTCATCCCCACCAGCCACTAATACATCAACAGGAACAAGCAACTCAAAAGAATCTAGGCTGATCATTCTTCAAGATGGAACCCATGATTGGAGTATGTATGAGAATGAAGTCTTAGAAGAAAATTAAGCTCTAATGGCTCACATGGAAAACAAAGTTCCACCCATGGGAAGTGAGGTAATAGACAGGTTATGTTCATCAATATGTGTTGAGGAAGTAGAGAGATATAGATACCATGCTCAACAATTGGCTGATAAAGTTAAAGAAACAATGATTTTGAATGAATCTCATATAAGAGAACATAAATTATATCAAATAAAAATCAACTCTTTACAAAAGGATTTAGATAAAATTGTTTCTGAAAATTACAGTTTAAAAGCACAAGTTGAGCATCTGACCACTTCCTTAACTAGATCCATGGCTGATCATGCATCAACTGAAGTGAAACTTTAGAAGTTTCAACTTTCATCTCAACAGTATGAGAAATTATTAAATTCTCATATTGAATCAAAGAACAGGTCTGGGTTGGAATATAATGCAGTGACACCTCCTATTAACAATAATTATGTTCCTTTGCCTGAATTAATGACAAATAACTTGTCAAATAATTTTGTGCCAAGCACCAATATAGGAACAAGTTCTAATCAACAAAACATTGATAATAAATCTAAGGTGAATGAAACTAAGTCTTTTGAATCAGAGAAGATTAATCAAATGGATTTAGAATTTGACTTTGATAAGTGTGATGACTTGGATGATTCTGATGAACATGATGATGATCTGCTGAACAAGGGTAATAATATTGTTTTTGAAACAAATATTCCAAAAGTGCTTGAAGAAACAAAGCTGTCATACCCTCCTAAACAAAGAAACATGCTAAAGACCATCTGCAAGAGAATAGCTCAATTAAATGAAGGTCTTCAAGAACTAAATCAGGAAAAAAAATCTTCCAATGAAGTGAATGAGAAGTGTGCCTCTACTGAGGAAAGACACAAATCATTCGTGGAAAAGGAAAAGAAAAGGTTGTCAGCTGATCATCAGCGGAAGAAGAACCTTTCTTCAGTACAAGATCTATGGAAGAAGAAAACCTCTTTAGCATAAGTTAATACTGATTCAGTAGATGATCTACGGAAGAGGAAGTTAGCAACAAACAAACCAAAGCTCCACAAGCTGGAAGAGAAAAATTCAAGTTCAAAACTGAAAAAGGATGCAAAGCCTCAGAAGTTGGCAAATAAGAAGAAATTAACTGATGTTGACAAAGAATCAGATGAGATGTATTGCAAATGGTGTGACATGAAAAACCGTAATACTAAATATTGTTACTTCAGTAGTTATTGTTCTATTTGTAATATGAACAATCACATGACATCTGACTGCTACTTCAACAAACGTTCTGCTATCTTCAACAAAATAACCATTCAACTCAGGATTTTATTTCAACAAAAAGAACAAGACAAAAGGCATAAAGAAGAAACAATCGGATAAATCTGAATCAGACACTCAATCTACTAAATGTGAAAAAGATTCAAAAATCAAGAAGTGTGAATAAAAACAAAAGCCAAAATCAAAGGAAAAGACATCCACTGATGTTCATCCTTTGAAGAAAATAACAACTTTCTAGCAATAAAAAACACCTCATAAAAAGGTGGATTTGACTGAAAAGGAAACAAAGACTGATGATGCATTCTTTGATAATTTTGAAAAGAGAATTCATATACCTCATTCAAAAACAAAAGATAGTGAAACATTTAATAATCAAGATTCATTATCAAAACCAAAGCCTCAAACCAATAAAAATAAGTTGAATAAGGAGAAAATTGAGAAACAAGAACCTAGTTCATCAACATCTCCTTCAACAGAATCATCCTCACCTGAAATAACTCGGAATGAATCAAGCAAAACTAAAACTGAAACTTCAAGACTTATTCATGAAAGAGTAACTATTTTAGACACTGTTGGCAAACCCAAGATCATTAAGGCTTGGGTTTTCACTTCTAACTAATTTATTTCTGAATGCAGGAACAATCTTGGAGAGCTGACAACAAGTGGTATGTTGACAGTGGTTGTTCTAGGCATATGACAAGAAACTGTTCACTTCTCCATGACTTCAAATATACAAATGCTTCTTATGTGGCATTTGGTGGGGATAAGAAGGGAGGTAAAATTGTTGGTGAAGGAATGGTAACAAATGGTGTGTTCAAGTTTGAGAAAGTAAACTATTGTAAAAATTTACTGAGTGTGTCTTAAATCTGTGATCAAAATTATACCACAATATTTAATAACACTATCTGTTACATTCTTAAGCCAAGTTTTTCTGTTCTAGAAGATTGGGTCCTTCTTAAAGCATCAAGAAAAGGAAACACTTATGTATTGGACATGAACAACACCTCACTCACAAGACATGAAACATGCCTCCTATCTAAGTCATCAGAAATGAATCTCAATTGTGGCATAAAAGGCTTGTCCATTCTAATATGAAGAACATGAACAAACTGGTGAAAAATGACTTAGTCATTGGACTACCAAAGAAAGAGTTTTATTCTCAACTCATTGTTCTTCTTTTTATAAAGGAAAACAACATAGAGTGTCTCATAAATCCAAAACTATCAATACTAATACTACACCACTCAAATTGCTTCACATGGATCTGTTTGGTCCTACCAATATGATGAGCATTGGAAAGAGACAATATTGTTTGGTGATAGTTGATGATTTCACAAGATTTACATGG
>BJCM01152305.1:15000-20664 GCA_018326385.1 Flaveria bidentis | reverse complement strand
TTTACATAACCCTAGCCGTCTGAGATCGTTCAGTACGTCTCATCCAAGTTCATAGAACGTTTCAGATCATTCCTAATCTATTCTTAACGTATTCTAATCGTTAGGTTTGATCGGATTAACGTTTTCTTTGATTGGATCGCCAATCAAATAGGATTCCGCACTATTTGATCTGGTTTCACGTTGAATCAGTTTGTACACCGTACGTAGCAAGTCCTAACAAACACTAGTTTTAATTTCTTTCTAAAACAAAATTTGGTTTTACTTAAATCATTGTAGTTATAAATAGTTATAAAACTACAAACCCATGATTTTCTAATAACTTTTAGAAATTGAACCATCTCTAACACACATGTTAGATTGTTAAACATTTACAAAAATATTTTAACACATGATAGAATCAAAATATTCGTTTGGTAACATGATATTTTGGATAATGATTGTACTTCAATCTTTATTATAATCAAAACAAGACATTGTACTACATTATTTCTCAAAAATATTATTTGATTTTAAAAGTAAATCTTAAATAATATTTTCTTTAACATTTCGTGAACCTAAAAATAGTAATAAGGTTTTAAAAATTCCATCATGAAATCTGTTTTAAGATTGTAGGAAGTAGGTTCACTTTTATATTAAAGATAGTGTTGGAGCATATATTGTCATATATTGTATATTCGTCGCTTGACGAATAGTCTAGGCTTAATGTAATACACTTGATATGTTGTAAATACATGAAACTGGGTCATTCGCAGGAGCATATGCGAATGAGACTCAGTCGTACGACTGAGCCATGCTAATGAACCAGTCGTGTGACTGAGAGATGCGATTGGGCCATTCGTAGGACTGAAACATAAGTATGGTCCAGTCGTACGATTGAACCATACGCATGGTCCAGTCGTACGTTTGAACCATACGCATGGTCCAATCGCACGAATGGGCCCAGTCGCATCTAATATGGGTTGAGGCCTATAAATACCAATTTCTTGGTGTAGAGAGGTTAAGGACATTAGGTTTTATCAATGAAACCATTTTATTATAGTCCGTGTTATTGTTTGTCTCTTGGTTTTGGTTTTGCTTCCTTCCGTCAAGAACACGCTCGGATGTCTACCGATCTAGTGACTTCACAATTGGTATCAGAGCCGGTTACTGCTGGAATGATCTAAAAATCATTCTAGCAACCCCAGCTCTTGATTTCTGGATCTATTTCATGTTCTTTGACGTTAAACCCACTTCGTTTTCTTCGTGTTTTGCTCAGATCTTGTTATGTGTGTTGTTTCTATGTTAAAATCAAACTCGAAACCATGTTCTGATCACCCTTACGAATCTTATGATGTCTATTTTGGTTCGATTTATGTAAAATTCATAAGATTAGGGTTTTTGGCAGCCCTAGCGGCTGCAAATCTAAAAATCTACGTGCAGATCCGCTCATGCGACTGGACCATGCAAATGGACCATTCGTACGACTGGACCATGCTAATGGATCATTCGTACGACTGGACCAGTCGTATGTTCAGTCGTGCGACTGGACCAGTCGTATGTTCAATCGCACGAATGAGCCATCCGCATTGACTCATCCGCATTTGTTCCCGACAAAAAAAAGAGTCTGGAACTGCCTCTTGTGCAGATTTGAGGATGAGCAAAGCACATTCACCCTGAGGTTCTTTTGTAAAATAAGTTTGATGTATACCCCATTATTCGTTGGAATTCTAGAATAGGTGAATGTAGTTAGAACACGAAAGAGAGAAGAGAAGATGTTAGTAGTCGGTGTTGATTTTGTGGGGTAGTCCTGAGCATCTTACTATTTATGGGCCAATCAAGTTATATCTATCCGCACAGAGAGGATTCTCATTCTTAGGGGGAATCCATGTATAGATAAATTGAAGACGCAATCAGAAAGTGATGATGTGAGCTGGTTTCTGATGATGAATCTGAGTGCATGCTGATTTGTTTGAGATTGTCAGTTGTGGATTGGAACCTTCTATCTTTTGCCCAATACACCGTATGAAGACGCCAGGAGAGCACAATGTTTATATATTGGGATATGCTGAATGTCAGGGGGAATTTTTGCAGGTGTTAATGTTAATCAGGTTAGCCTGTGTGAAGATTGAAGCAATGGAAAACTATTCATGTCATTGTCTGGAAAAATCAGTCATATGGGGAATCTTGCTGCTATGATGGTGTTCTGCAAAGTAAACGAGAGCTATTGTGCCTAAATTCATTTTCAGGGTTACTGTAGCAACGTGACAGATCGGCAACGTTGGCTAATATGCTTTTTCGTTTGATTCAATTGGAAACCAGAGCAAAGATTGACTGAAGATTGTAAGAGGTGTTATCTACTATTCGCAAGCAACGTCCAAGGGGGAATTTGTTGGAGCATATATTGTCATATATAGTGTGTCCGTCGCTTGACGAATAGTCTATGCTTAATGTAATACACCTGATATGTTGTAAGCACATGAAAATGGGTCATTTGCAGGAGCATATGCGAATGATACTCAGTCGTACGACTGAGCCATGCTAATGGACCAGTCGTGCGACTGAGAGATGCAATTGGGCCATTCGTAAGACTGAACCATAAGTATGGTCTAGTCGTACGATTGAACCATACGCATGGTCCAGTCGTACGATTGAACCATACACATGGTCCAATTGCACGAATGGGCCCAGTCGCATCTAATATGGGCTGAGGCCTATAAATACCAGTTTCATAGTGTAGAGAGGTTAAGGATTATGCCCGGGGCCTAGGTGTTGCCGGATGAGAGGGGAGATCATGCTCGATCTTCCCTTGCCAAGAGTCGTGATTCTTATGTTGTAACGAGCTTGTAATCATTAGGTTTTATCAATGAAACCAATTTATTATAGTTTGTGTTATTGTTTGTCTCTTGGTTTTGGTTTTGTTTCCTTCCGTCAAGAACACGCTCGGATGTCTACCGATCCAGCGACTTAAGAGATAGTAATTTTGATGATACTCTCATTAGCCATACGAAATATTATAGTACAATACCGTTTAAAAATATAACTAGAAAAATAAATATAAACAATATTTATGTACCAAACTTGATTCGAACATCCGTCTTTAGTATATACTACAACGAATCTTCATATAACATTTTTGACATGAGTCTTTATCATGTTCGAATATTCAACTATACCCTTTGATTGTAACAATTAATAAACAAAATATTGAGGTTGTGGCTGAGTATCGTGTTAGACACGAGTCCTTTAAAATAGATTTCGCGTCTCTACTCAAGACAACATGTCCGTCTCCCAGGGTACAACAACCAAAGCAGTATGTACTGCCGAAGAGTGCCTAAGCCCGAGAGATCACTGGGTAAAATATGTGTTATGATGTTATATGGAAAAATGTTAAAGATGATGGTGTATGAAGAACAATTTAGATTGTACTCCTCTCTAAATTTCTATAAAACTTGTTAAATCTAAAGAGAATAAATTTCTTCTTCTTCTCTTTTCTCATCATTATTTTGTTTACATACTCATGCTAAAAACTTCACATAAATATGAGTTTTATGATTCACAACCAAAACTTCTATTTATTTATAAATTGTTTTATAAGACCAAATTAAAACTCTCATTTTATTCATTACATGTTTAATATCAATTTTAATAAAAATTATGATCCATAATAAACATTCATAATATTTATTAAAAGACTTGATCAAAACATAAAACATCCATGTTAGTCAATACATGGTTTTATTAACATTATGCAAGAAATTGCAACAATTTCCTACTATAATCACCCAAGTTTTAATTTCTTTATACCGACCACACAACTTCGAGCATTGATATCTAATTCATCTTAGTTTCACTTTGGACATGGTATAGTTCATTACAAAATATAAACTTAAATCAATAAAAAAAATAATTATTTATATAAAAAATATGTAAATATAATTATTTTGTGTCCAAAGTTCCAAGTGTCCATATTTTAAAGATGACATTTGAAGATCATTAAAAAGATCCATAAACAAGAGGTGTTAAAAATAACGTGAAATCACACATTATATGTTAAAGACTTCACGTTAACACTTAGATCCTTGCCTACTTGGTAGATATTGCTTTTATATACTTTAAATCATGTTAGGAGAATTTTGAAGCTTGTGGTATTATTTGTTTATTTAAACAAAAATAAGTCATTATAATGTTAAAACTTTGACTTGAATTATGAAAAATACCTAAAGTGGATAGTAAAATATTAAATCTTTAAAACATTAATTTATAAAAATCCTAAGGACCTTATAAGCCAATTTTATGATTTTTGGATATGATCTAGCTATTTTTTCAAAATTATGACCATTAAACATCAATAAATTATGAAAAAATATGTTCAGTTTTTTATAATCTAACAAAATTTTATAGTAATTTTATATATTATATAAGACATATAAACCATAATGTTTGGAGTTGTCTAATGATTATTTTCAACTTATAGCCATTAAATACGAATAAAATGGCTAAATTTTAAAACCTTTGTTAAAAACTCCATAAATTTGAAACATGTTTACTACGATGTTATTTTCGTTTGCTATATGATGTTATTCACTTGTTCACATGATAGTAGATTGCATAAGACACACATATAAATCCTCGTAACTCACACAACCATTTAAATCGTCGATTTGAGCATGTGGATAAATATAGATAGTACATTAGGTTGACAACGTCTGCTGATTTCAGTGTTGGGTGTGTCAACCAATCCTGAATAGTTAAATATATGCATATTTTTAAATCTTTTCTTTGTCATTTATCCATGTTAAGGTATTTGAGAAATAGTATTTAACCAATCCTCCACAAGGCATTAGGTAGGGGTCACATACGGTTTGTTGGCTTTGATTGTGTACTCATGTAGATTGCATCTATGAGCTCATGATTAATAAAGCATACTTATGTGGATTTCCCTATCATAAGTGCCTATTATGTATGGGGGATTATTCAAATAGTACCATCCATAAATCACAACTCCTGTTAGAGTTAATGATTATACTAATGTTTGAGGAGAAGAGCATGAACTATTGCACGATAAATTTTTAAAGAGTATGTATTTCATCTCAAAAAAGCTCATGTTAGAGTTAATGATTATGCTAATGTTTGGGGAGAAGAGCATGAACTATTGCAAGATAATATTTTTAAAAGAATATGTATTTTACCTCAAAAATTTTAAGTTAAAGGGGGTTCATGAGATTAGATTCAGATGAGTATTGTTCTTGGAGTAGTTATGTGAATGCAGCAAGGTTTCTAAGTTTTCTTCATATGTATTATCATCTTATTAATTAGTTATCTAAGTCCAACCCATTTGTGTTAATTTAAATTGTAATTGTTTTGTTGGTTCATGTTACACATGTGTTATTTAAGCTTCATGTATTGAGTTCTTGAAGTCTTAACTTGTGTAGTATCTAAGTATAAGTCTATATATTATAATTTCATATTATAACTTTAATTATTGATGTATCTTGGTTTCAAAACAATAAGGTTTTATTGATTGACAATGTTGGTCCAGACTGACGCTTTTAACCCTAAAGTTATGATTATTGTCCTATACTTAGCTATGATAGAACTTATTATTTTTAGATTGGTTATGCTACTTTAATAATTTACTTTTTATTTTATTTGAGTTATATTGTTTGTTTTAGTTATGTAATTTCA
>BJCM01152305.1:0-10000 GCA_018326385.1 Flaveria bidentis | reverse complement strand
AAAGAGTGATGCAACCATGGAGACAATCACAGGGAAGAACCATATAATTTTACCCACTCCTACTGGTGATGATCAAATCCTGACCACCAAAGCCAGAAGAAGTAGAGCTAAAGAAGCAAGAAAAACTACCAAGAAAGTGGCTGAATCTAAGATGAAGATAGACCCAAAACAAAAGGGTGTATTCATCTCAGTTGGATTCCAGGTGGTAGGTAACTCTGATTCAGGAAAGGGGTGTAGTACTAGCACTTCTGTCCTACCAAAGGATCAGAAGTTAAAGGGAGATGAAGAGAAAAAGAACAAGAAACATCAATCCTCAAGTTTCCAGAAGACTAACATTGCATGCATAATATGTGGTTTGCAAAACCACATGACCAAAGATTGTTATTACAATCCTGCTAGCACACATTATGCAAATAATGTTAAAAGAGAAGAAGTCAGCGAAGGTTTCTCATTTGGACCTTATCAAATGGTTTAAGTGATGTGAAAGGGAAAACTTGTTTCCGAAGCAAGGTTGATTTCGGAAGAAAGTCCTTCTTTTGAAGGAAATGGCTTCGGAAGCTAAAGCTGTCAAGACTCAAAAGAACAAAAGAGTCCCCTTGAAACCCTCTCAGAAGAAGACTACTTCGGAAGAAAGGGTGGTGAAGGCCTCTTTCAAAAAGAAAGAAGCTTTAGAAGAATACCATGCTGAAAAAAGCTTTAACAATCTCATCCTCCATGATCAACCAAAAGATGGATTGGAAGATTAAGAAAGATGCTGCAGCCCAAACCTCTTCTTCAATGACATCCATTGAACCCCATGCTTAAATTTTGGTTTGATTATGTCACTATCATTGGAAGAACCCAAGACCAACAAGGCTTGGGTTTCCAATCAAAATTAATCATCTCATCTTATATGCAGGGACATCCACATGACAAGAATAACAATGTTTGGATTATGGATAGTGGATGCTCCAGGCACATGACTGGGAATAGATCTCTCCTTTAATAATTTCAACATTATGATGGAGGTCCTGTCCAGTTTGGAGGTGAGGCCAGAGGATATATTTCTGGCAGAGGAAGTATATCCAATGGAAAATTAAAAGTTGTCAAAGTTCACTTTGTCAAATAGCTTGAACAAAACCTGTTAGTGTTTCTCAGTTTTGTGATCAAAAGCATCAAATGCTCTTCACAAAACATGAGTGCATTATCCTCAAACCTGGGATGATAATTACTTAGGAATTGGTGCTTCTTAGATCTCCCAGGAAAAGGGATATGTACAAGCTTGATATGAACAATGCTTCCCCAATGGATGAAGTGTCATGCTTTCTTTCCAAAGCTGATGGTGATGAGTCAGCACTATGGCATAAACGAATGTGTCATGTAAATTTTTAGACAATGAATAAATTGGCTAAAAATAACTTGGTACATGGTTTGCCTAAAAAGGAATTTTTCCAGCAAAGATAACTGCGTTGCATGCCTAAAAAGGAAGCAAAACAGGACATCTCATAAATCCAAAGTTGTTAACTTTATCACCACTCCGTTACACTTACTGTACATGGATCTATTTTGTCCTACAAGTATAATGACCATTGGAAGGAAATCATACTACCTTGTTATTATTGATAATTTTACAAGATTTACATGGGTATTCTTTTTAAAATCTAAAGATGAAACTGCTGAAATGTTAAAATATTTTATTCTTAAAATAAAAAATCAAATTGATCACAAGGTTAAAATAATTAGAAGTGATCAAGGGACTGATTTTAAGAACTACGTTCTTGAATCATTTTGTAACTCAAAAGGGACTGCCAGACAATATAGTGCTCCTAGAACCCCTCAACAAAATAGTGTTGCTGAGAGGAGGAACATGAAACTTATTGAGGTTGCTCGAACTATGTTAGCTGATTCCAAGCTACCTCTAACAATCTGGGCAGAGGCAGTCAATACTGCATGTTATGTGCAGAAAAGGGTTCTCGTAGTAAAGCCACATGGAAAAACCCCTTGTGAGCTATGGAATAAGAGGCCACCATTCATTGGTTTTCTAAGGTCCTTTGGCAGTAGATGTACCATACTTAACACAAAAGACAATTTGGCAAAATTTCCTAACAATTCGGATGATGCTATCTTTGTTGGATACTCCTCTAACTCTAAAGCCAATAGAGTTTATAACATCAAAAATCAACAATTTGAAGAATCATCTAAAATTGTTGTTAATGAGCACATTCCTTGTGTTAGGGGGAATGGCCCTAATCATATTTTTGACTTGGAAATATTTCCAAACTATTCTAAACCATCTCGTCTGAATGCTTCAGCTGGAACAGATGCTCAAAGTAATTATGATGATGACCAACTATTTGAGCTACCCAGACCTATTCCAAGTTCTCCAAGAGCTGCAACAAATCAAGCTCCTATTATTGGCAGATCTAACAGTATGACTATGTCAAGGGATAGTGGAGCTTCAACTAGTGATTAACCTTTTGACCCTCAAATTTCATCAGGTGACACTGCACAACACCAAGCTGATGGAAGTAACATCTTGAAGGAACAGACAATTGTTAATGTTGCTTCACAACCAACAAATGATGATATTTCTCATTCATTCAATCAGTCCTCATTGAATGAGTTTGAAGCAGCAGCTGGACAAAGTGTTCAAGCTCTTGAGCAAAATACGTCCAATCTGGATCTATCTTTGCAACTGGAGATAATTCCTCGACTTAGGATTCACAAAACTCATCCAACTGAGAACATCATAGGGGATGTATCTGAAGGTGTGAGAACAAGAGGACAAACTCATCATGGGAATGTATGCATGTATTCATTCTTCTTGTCTCAGATGGAACCCAAGAAGGTAGAAGATGACTTGAAAGATAGTAGTTGGGTTGAATCGATGCAAGAGGAGCTACTTCAATTCAAGAGACAAAATGTTTGGAACCTATGTCCGCTACCATCTGGTCAGGTCCCTATAGGCATAAAATAGGTTTTCAGAAACAAGAGAGATGATAGAGGCTTGATCATCAAGAACAAGACAAGACTGGTGGTTCAAGGATACACTCAAGAGGAGGGAATCAATTATACTGTTGTCTTTGCACCTGCTACAAGACTTGAGGCAGTTAGGATCTTCCTTTCCTATGCTGCATCCAAGAATTTCACTGTCTTCTAGTTTGATGTCAAATGTGCCTTTCTATATAGGGATATAGATAGGGAAGTCTATGTGTGTCAGCCTCCAGGATTTGAAGAGCCACGACACCCCAACTATGTGTGCAAATTGGATAAAGCTCTATATAGGCTGCACTAAGCACCTAGGTTGTCGTATGAGACATTGTCTCAGTTTCTCCTAAAGAACGGTTACACTAGAGGTACCATTGATAAGACTCTTTTCATAAGGAAGTCTGGAAAGGACATCTTGCTTGTTCAAGTCTATGTTGATTACCTCATATTTAGTTCCTCAAATGACCAAATGTGTAAAGACTTTGAGAGCATCATGAAGAAAGTGTTTGATATGAGTTCCATGGGAAAAATGGACTTTTTCCTTGGAATTCAGGTGAGGCAAATAAAGGAAGGGTTTTTCATCAATAAATCTAAGTATTTAAATGATATCTTAGAAAGATTTGACATGAAAGATTGTAAGCCAGCCAAGACCCCCATACCTAGAAACCATAATCTCTGTCCTGACTCTGAGGGAGAGGATACTGATCAACATCAATATAAGGCAATTATCAATTCTCTGATGTATCTCACAGCAAGTAGACCTGATATCATGTTTGCAACTTGCATTTGTGCAAGATATCAGGCTGCTACAAAGGTGTTTCACCTAGTTGTTGCCAAGAGAATCCTCAGATACCTCAAAGGAGCACCTAAATTAGGGCTCTTGTATCCAAGGAACAGAAATTTCAATCTCTATGGCTACTCTGACAGTGACTATGGTGGCTGTAACATCAACAAGAAATCAACATCAGGTGGATGTTAATTTCTTGGTGGAAGGATCATCTCATGACAATGAAAGAAGCAATCATGTGTCTCTACATCAACTGCTGAAGTAGAATACATTGCTGTTGCTAGTTGCTATGCTCAGCTGCTATGGATTCAGAACTAGATGATAGACTACGGATTCAACTTCATGAGCAATCCTATTCACATTGACAACAACAGTGCTATCTCCATCATTGAAAATCCTGTGAAGCACTCCAAGACAAAGCATATTGATATCAGGTACTATTTCATTAGAGATATTCATGAGAAAAATCTAATTAAGCTAATCAAAGTTGACTCAAATGAACAATATGCTGACTTGTTCACCAAAGCTTTTGATGAACAAAGATTTAAGTATCTTATTACAGCCATTGGGATGGTAAACATTGATTAGTCTATCTCATTTGAAAACCTTTTAAAATATGTAAAGTCTTATGTCAAAACAATCTAAGCCCTATTACAAAAGGTCTTTCTCTGAAATTTTCACTAAGTGTAAATTCTTCCAAAGGGGAATTAACTCTCAGAAGATGTTTTACATATCTTCTTAAGCAAATTCCTCCCAGAAAATTTCCTTCTCGGAAGAGTTTTTAGTCTCGGAAGAAGTGATTGATTACATATCAGATCTACTTCCAAAGCTTATTAAACTCTCTATTCGGAAAGCAATATTTACTCTCGGAAATAAGAACTTTACCTTCATAAGTAAAATTGCCTTCGAAGAAAATTACCTTCAGAAATGCTTTATACTCGAAAGAAAGACTTTACTATGTAACAGAAATCTTTTGGTCCCCACTATGTAAAAAGTAAAGATTTGTTAATAATGTCAGATTATTTAAATGAACTAAACCTTATCACCTCTGTCACATCAGCCACTAAAACATCACATTATCTTATCCTAACCCCCTAAATCGCCATTTCACCTATTTAAATAACTCCGACTAATCACTTTCATCTTTTTACCAAATTTATTGCCCAAAAAGCTTCCTTCGTTTCCAATTCACCCAAGTCCGAACTCATCTTCCTACAACTTTCTCAAATGGCACTTAACCCTCAGCACAACCAAGTCGCACTTCTTGATTCTTCAAGAGATGCTGGCTTCTCTTATATCATCTCCTTTCTTACCTAATCATCTTATTACACCGCTCTGACTATTAACCCTATCATTTACTCAAATCATATGGATGAATTTTGGTCCAATGGTCAGATTGAAACCCTAAATGGAGTTCGGGTAATAAGATCGAGCATTTGTGGCCAGTAGTTGGTTATTTCCGAACAACTCATTAGGGAGCATCTCGAGCTTCATGATGAGGGCGCCCCTACAGAGTTCCCCAAAACAGATTTGGACAACACCTAGATCCAAATGGGATATGGTGGAGATGTTGGCAGGTCTACCATCTACAAGTTCAATTTTTCTTATAACTAGAAGTTCTTGCTGCATGTCGTTCTTCATTGCTTATCAAACAAATCTGGGGGGTGGGATCAAATCCCATATGAACTAGGGTGCCTAGTTCATGGCATAATGAGAAGCCTTCGCTTTAACTACTCAAGGTTTGTGCTGACCAATCTTATGGGAAACCTCTAACGGGAAACATTCTTCATATATCCCAGGTTTCTTTAGCATATAATCAATTGTGAGCTGGACCAGACTCAACTTGTTTGTGCAACTGCTCTGACTATCCCTCAAATAAGGTCGACCATCTTCAAGACTTTGAGGAGAGTGTCCACCAATTTCACCAGAAGACATACTCCTCTGCTTCCAGGTATGACTAAGCAAATGGCTCTTGGTGACATCCCTGTTGACCCCACAGGTGATGAACCCACACCAACAACTACCCTCATATTACCAAATCTACTTTCTCACCCTATCACTATCATATAACAAGCTCCTCCTATTCAATCCAAAAAGACTAGAGTGGAACAATGGGCTCCCACTCAGTCTGAGGTCTCATCATCCTTCACAATTGACCTCAATAAGGGTATTGAGTCTCCTCAGCCTCAAACCCATGAGCCCAAAACCCAAGCTAAAAACCTTCAGGGTGAGTCTTTATACTCCTCTAAGCATCTAAAAAGGGACAACCCCACCATAGGCTTAATGCCATTAGACATTGACTAAGGTCCCGGGTCACTAGGTTTAACTTCTATATCCTTTACTAACCTTCTATTTAGAACTGATGAAGAGATTACGTCCCTTCATGGCAATAAAGTTAATCCACAACACTCTCTCAAGGATCAACAGAGCCTAGAGAGACCTCTTATCTCTAGCCCCCATCAGCAAACCTTTACTAGGGTGAGTCCCACTGATGTGGAGGGGACTCATGTAGATTCAGCTGCCACTACTAAATGAGCCTCAATGGAGCTTCAGGATAGTGGTAACATCTCTGAGACTGAATCTACAGCAACCATGCCTTTTGATGAATCTGAAAGAGACATCATTGAGCAAGGGATACCAGGGTACCAAGAAACCACATCTGGTGGTAAGGATGAACATACTAGGTATGTTACCTTATCTCCCTATGATTCTTCAAAAGAAGATGAGGGAAGACTGCAACTCACCATTAAAGACCTACTTTCTAAAGTCTCAAACCTTGAATCTAAGGTTAGGACTTTAGAGGATAGGTCTGCCACTCAGTAACTTGAGATTGAAAATCTCAAGGCCAAACTAGCTGAGAAACAGATTGAGAGGTCTGTTAGGCATGTACCAATTCAGGTCTCATTGACCTCTTCCTCTAGCTCATCAAGCTCTCAATATGATGCTACCAAAAAAGGGGAGAGTGTTTAAGGACAAAGCCAAAGACAAGAGAAACCACAGAGTCAAGCTCTCACTTCCTTAAGTTCAAGATACCCCATGCAACAAGCTTCAGTTTTTCCTGAGCCTCCTCCAATTATGATTCATGTAGATCAAAGGATGCTCCAAGATCTCAACAGGTTCTTCAACACGATCCTGATAGAATCTCTTATTGAACAACCAAGTCCTGATTTGTCTGTGATTTACTTTGGTGCTCAAGATCTTCAGAGGTTGAATGCATATTCTACTACTATTGAGGAAGTTGGTCAACCTAAGGTCCAAGTGGAACCAAAGATTACTTTTGAAGGGGAAACAAGGACTGATGGCCCAACAACTGAGATGGTTGGGATAGAAAGTGCTTTCTCATAGACTTCCAAAGCACAAGTCAAAGCCTCGGAAGAACAGCTTCAATCTTCAGAAGCTAAGATTGTAGCTACGGAAGGACTATTCTCTTTATCCAATGATCTAATAGTCACAGATGCTATCTTAGAACTTTCACGTAAGGTTAATAGGAAGGATTTTCTTAGCCAACCCCTAGCTCAAACATCAGCACTAACTCCAGCTCCCATTACCACTACTCAACCTGAACCTTCCATCCAAGAACCCGCAAAGTCTAACACTTTTGAAGATGTCAAAGGAAAGAGGAAGATGATTGAGGAAGAGCTTCAGGAGGAAGCAAGGTTAGAAAAGCTCAAAAGAAAAGGCAGAATTCCAACTAGGAAGTTGCTAGCTGCTAGTAGCAAAGCAGCTGCAGCCAACCAGGAGGCTATCAACAACAAAAGAAGATTGGAAATTATCGACAGACTTGTCCAGTTAGGAGCTGCGAATGAGGATGTACTCCTGCTAAGAAAGAAGCAGAAAGGTTGACCTTGGAGGAAGAAAGGAAGAAAAAGAAAAGAGAAGCTAATCAATAGCTTAGGAGGGAAATTATAAACTTCCCAAACTCTAGAGGTTTCCTTATAAAAGAACTATCTCCACATAACAATGATATGATCTTATGGCTCTTCAACAAAGAGCAAGATCAAATGGAGAAGGAGAGAAAGAAAACTGCTAAGGAGAAGCTGAGGTTGAAGAAGAAGAAGGAAGAGGAAGCATGACTCGCTGCTGCAAGAAAGATAGGTGAAAAGGCCTGGATGAAAGATTATCTCCAGGCTCATGGCTTCTCTGGCAGGCAGGTGGGTCCTATGTCTGAGAAGACCCTCCAGCGACATGTTAATGACATAAAGGCTGACATTCGCTCGAGGAATAGGAAAGAGATGTATAGAAGGGGACATGGGATGATCTTCAAACCAACCATTTAACCCCAACCTCAAACCCAACCACAACCTGAACCAATTCCTTTTCCATTCCCTATCAAGACTAAACCAACCACTGAACCTTACACACCTGAACCTACACCATCAACCATACCAACTTCCTCACCTCAACCACCTAAACTACCCATCCTCCAACCCAAAACACTCTCCAGAACCCTAACACCACAACCTCCCAAACCATCCACTCAGCCTTCCAAACATCTCTCCTTAGAGAAGTTCAAGGCAATCAAGACAAAGCTCATCAACTGTACAACCCTAAGCGACATCTTTTATGAGGAGAACTCTGTCAAACTAACTTATGTTGATGGATCCTCATGTTCCCTCCCTGGAGATCAATTTATTGATCTGCTTAGAGGAACATTGGACCAAGCTACAAAGCTCCTTGGCCTCAACTCAGATGCTCTAAATGAGGAAGAAAAGAAGCTAAGGAGAAGGCTGGTGACTCTGCTGGATACTAAGAAAGGAGACAAGGTACCAAGTCAACCCCTTGTGCTAAGGAAGAAGATTATCCAGTGGAGATTTGAAGACTCTTGTCACAACTTTGTTATTGAGAGAGAGAGTGGAGAGCTAAACATGCAAAATGCCTCATCTCTGTTACACTTAAGCAGATTTGATATTGTTGAGTTAGCAGAGAAGCCACTCTCCAACCCCTCCAACTCTAAAGTAGCTGCTCATATCAGAAATCACCTGAGCAGTCTTCATCTGGCCGAGCAAACTGCTAGGACTAAGTTTGAAGAAGAGTTGGAACTGAGAGAGGAGGAGAAAAGGAAAGGATTGGTAACCAAAGGCAAAGCCTTTCTTCAAATGGTTGAAGGTCCTAAACTTGAATCCATAGTTAGATGAGAGTATGACTATAATTCCCATTAATTAACTCTCTTCAGGGGGGCACAACAAAGGGTATATATCATTCAAAGTGACAAAATGGATCTCCTGTCTACGAATGATTTGTACAAGTTTCTCAGCACCACTTCTGGGAAGAACAAAAAAACTAATCAGTATCTGGTTTCCTGGTGTTGAAAGTTTTGAGAAGCAGGAACAAGTGAGGTTTTGGTAGCATCAGCCTAGGGGGAGTTTGTTGGATTAAGAAGAAGATTGGTTCAACCAAAACCAAATCAGTTAGACTATTTTGGTACAACTAATAAAGGAGTTCTTCCGAAAGAAAAAGTGTAAGATCAACTTCCAAAGGTAAACTCCAACTTCCAAAGACAATGAATTCACTTCCGAAGATTAAGACTTAGAAGAAAAGATAAGAAGTCAACTTCTGAAGTATGAAAAAAAGAAGAAGTCCTCAAACCTCGGAAGAAGTAGCCTCTTCTGAAGTATAAGTGGCTTTGGAAGAACTTGTCCTTCCGAAGCCAAGTTCTTCCGAAGCCAACTAACCTTCGGAAGACACTACTATGAACCAGTGGACATAAGTATGGTCTCTCTGACACTTCGCTGCAGACCTCTAAGATACTGCATGGCATATTCTCAAAAGTCATGTAGTTGACCATACTTTATTCCATTGTTCACCTTTATCAGTTAGTACAGTTTCCAACTTTAGTTAGTGACAAAAGGTAAGTCATGGACATGTCATGACTACCATATCTTAAATAATACTTTGTCTAAGATACCTTAAGTTTTGCAATGTAGTATATGCTTTAGTCGTAGGTTTCCAACTAGTATCAAAGTATATTCGACTGTAGGTAGTAGTATATATAGTTTCTTACTGTAACTCATGTAATATGCTTGTTTGAGTCTTGTAATACTTTGAGTTGAGAAGTAATATATACAAGTACCTTGAAAATTATTTCTGTGTTCTTTGCTACTTATTATATTATTATCAGTTCTTAGAAGTGACTCTGTTTCATCTAATCCGAGTTTAGTATAAGTGAGTTTGAGAGAAATCCATGTGTTAAGTGACAAAAACCAAACCTGCAACACACACACACACCCATATATATATATATATATA
>BJCM01152301.1:0-12041 GCA_018326385.1 Flaveria bidentis | reverse complement strand
GGTGTGAACCTCCATACATTCGCTTAATCACACAGATTAAGCCCCAGTGTGCATCCTCATGGGGTAGCTAACCCGCACACGGTTGAGCTAACACTCCTCATTGAGTGTGAACCTCCATACATTTGCTTGCAAGCCTTTCTTACGTTCGTTCATTCATTAATGCATTCATTCTGTCATTTTGTTCCTCTTTTCATTATCTTCCACTGTACGTTACCTAATACTTTCATTTCATTCATTAACATACAAAGTATAGCCACGACAATCATACAAAGCAAGGAACATGAACAGAAACATACAGCATCACCATATAAGGCACAACATACACACATAACATACATCATACATACAATCATGCATAAACACCCAACATACATCAAGCCCATCACAATGTCTACGACCTCAAAAGTCAACTTACATGAACCTTTGGGAATCTCCCAAGTCAAGCCTACATAACACTGTTCCCCGAAAATTCAGAAAAATAAACAAAGTTATTTCGGGTGCATGAGCCCTATTTGGGAGTATGGACCCCATTCAGTCGCATGGCCTTCCATGCGCATGAGAACATTAAAGCGAACAGACTCTATGGGTTATTGACACTTAGCCGTATGGACATCTAGTCGCATAGCCTTCAATGGTATGATTCCCATGCGTATGAACCTCAATCGCATGGTATTCGGGCGTATGGGCACTATGGGTGAATGAACACTTAGGCGTATGGACTTCCAGTCGCATAGCCTTCAGTCGCACCCTTGCGCATAGACTTCAGTTGTATGCCTTTCAGCTGTATGGCCTCCAGTCGCATGCCATTCGGTCGCCTGGCTTCCAGACGCATAGCCCTAGCTAGGTGCAGAATGCAGTCTTCCCCGAACCTAATCTACAATTTTCAGCCTCCAAACCCTCTCAAACCTGTTCTAGGCACAAATCAACCATCCTAAACCTTAGAAAGACATACCACAACACCATTCAATCGCATCCAAGCTCGAAATCAAACCCCACCCGAATCATACACATACACATACACATACAAACGGGTTTTCACCCAAAACAAACAAAAACGGTTTGCCATGTGTTCCAGCCCCAAAATTAGTTGAAAACGTATAAAAGAGGGGTCCTAGAACTCACCTTGAAAGCCTCTTCGAGTAGAGCTTCTCACAAACTCGCTTGACTTCAACTTTTGCACTTGATTCTTCGAGAAACACTAGGTTTGGCTCTCTTCTCCTCTCTTTCTCTCTTTGGCCGAATGGAAGGGGGTGTGAGAGAGGGGTGTGGGCAGCCATGCCCCTTTATACCTCCACTCCTCCAATGATTTTCTTGTTTTGGCAAGTTTGATCCCTCGACTTTGGGCTTTATTTCTTTTCTTTCTCTTTTTTTTCTTCGTTCTTTGGCTTTAGAGGAAATAACTGGGTGTTACAGTAGTTTAACGTCTGAAAGTTGAAGACCTCTTGCTACCCTTGAACTCTTTGAAGAATAAGGGCTCTTCTATCAGCATCATACCTATGAAGGCGCTGGATCGGTAGACATCCGAGCGTGTTCTTAACGAAAGGAATCAAAACCAAAACCAAGAGACAAACAATAACACGTACTATAATAAAATGGTTTCACTTATAAAACCTAATGATTACAAGCTCGTTACAACATAAGAATCACGACTCTTGGCAAGGGGAGATCGAGCAAGATCTCCCCTCTCATCCAGCAGCCCTAGGCCCCTGGGCAGACTCCCTCTCAAAACCCTTTTATTCTCTACACATTGAAACTGTATATATAGGCCTCAGCCCATATTAGATGCGATTGGGCCCATTCGTGAGATTGGACCATGCGTCTGGTTCAATCGTACGACTGGACCATGCGTATGGTTCAGTCGTACGACTGGACCATACTTAAGGTTCAGTCTTACGAATGTCCCAATCGCATCCCTCGGTCGCACGACTAGTCCTTTAGCATGGCTCAGTCATAACACTGAGTCTCATTCGCATATGCTCCTGCGGATGACCCAGTTTCATGTGTTTACAACATATCAGGTGTATTACATTAAGCTAGACTATTCGTCAAGTGACACAAACACTATATATGACAATATATGCTCAACAAATTCCCCCTTGGACGTTGCTTGCGAATAGTAGATAAGACCTCTTACAATCTTCAGTCAATCTTTGCTATGGTTTCCAATAGAATCAAACAAAAAACTATATTAGCCAACATTGCCAATCCGTCAAGTTGTTACAAAATCCCTGAAAATGAATTTAGGCACAATAGCTTTCGTTTACTTTGCAGAGCACCATCATAGCAGCAAGATTCCCCATACGACTGATTTTTCCAGATAATGACATGAACAGTTTTCCATTGTTTCAATCTTCACACAGGCTAACCTGATTAACGTTAACTCCTGTAGAAATTCCCCCTCAGATTCAGCATATCCCAATATATAGACATTGTGCTCTCCTGGCATCTTCATACGCAGTATTGGCAAAAGGTAGAAGGTTCCAATCCACAACTGACAATCTCAAACAAATCAACATATATTCAGATTCATCATCAGAACCCGGCTCACATCATCACTTTCTAATTGCGTCTTCAATTTCTCTAAACATGGATTCACCCTAAGAGTCAGAATCCTCTCTGTGCAGATAAATAAAACTTGATTGGCCCATAAGTAGTCAGATGCTCCTGACCACCCCACAAAATCAGCACCGACTGCTGACATCTTCTATTCTTTCTTTCATGTTCCAACTACATTGTAAGGCCCCAATCCCGGGACGCTCACAGTTGGACAATCATCGCACATAAAACATAAGATATACGTTTACATCTATGAAAAACATCGCAGCGGAATAATTTAAAACCATTTCATATATTAATGACAGCTTTTGCAAAATAATACAATGTAGTTAACTATTACAAAATATCATGATTTGCATTACATCACAAAAACATCATTGTTATACAAATGGATGCCATCCCAAAAATGCCAAGTAGTTGCCCCGTGCCATCCTCAGCAACAATCACCTACCAACTGGAAAATACATAAAAGTCAGTGTTGCTGAGTGAGTTCTAATTTTATGAATAAAATGCTTTATATCCTTTTACAACCGTTCATTACTTTCATTCGTGATCATGCATTATATGTACACATAGATAATAGCATTATTATCTTTGATCATTCATTCGTTAACTTTCGTTCATTCATCATCTTATGTCATCGTTATCATTCACTTTCATTCATAGTCTTCTTTACTTATCTTTTGTACATTCAATAACTTCTGATGACATGTACGGTCCCGGAACATTGTGCACGAAGCTGACCCTAGGGCCTGGGGCAAGTACACTCATAATTATCATTCATCTTTCATTCCGGACCAATGCCATGTGCTATTCCCCGAACATTATGCACGAAGCTGGTTACTGGGCCTGAGGTCTATCATAGACCTTGTACTTTATGTACGAAGCTGACTCTAGTACCTAGGGCAAGCGACAAGGATCCCATACGTATGGTCAATCACAAAGATTAGACCCCAGTGTGCTTTCTTCTAGGGTAACTAACCCACACAAAGTTGAGCTAACACCCTTCATTGGGTGTGAACCTCCATACATTGCTTGCAATACTTTCTTACTTTCATTCATTCATTAATGCATGCATTCGTTCTTACTTACATTCCTCTTATCATTATCATTAACTTCCGCTTTATGTTACATAATATTTTTTGTTCATTCCCTATTCATAACACATAAGTCACGGAATAATACATAACAGGAACGTAAGAAAACATAACATGAACATACATAGCATCACATAAACATCATACTATAATAAAATGGTTTCATTGATAAAGCCTAATGATTACAAGCTCATTACAACATAAGAATCACGACTCTTGGCAAGGGGAGATCGAGCATGATCTCCCCTCTCATCCGGCAGCCCTAGGCCCCCGCGCAAACTCCCTCTCAAAACCCTTTTATTCAATACACATTGAAACTGGTATATATAGGCCTCAACCCATATTAGATGCGACTAGGCCCATTCGTGCGATTGGACCATGCGTATGGTTCAATCATATGACTAGACCATGCGTATGGTTCAATCGTACGACTGGACCATACTTGTGGTTCAGTCTTATGAATGTCCCAATCGTATCCCTCAGTCGCACAACTAGTCCATTAGAATGGCTCAGTCGTAGGACTGAGTTTCATTCGCATGTGCTCTTACGGATGACCCAGTTTCATGTGTTTACAACATATCAAGTGTATTACATTAAGCCTAGACTATTCGTCAAGCGACAGACACACTATATATGAGAATATATGCTCCAACAATACCTCCACCCTATGATATAGTTGGAAGTTCCTTCAGGTGGAGATGACAGAGCCCTTAGTATACCTTCCTCAAAGAGACTCTAAATGAAAGAATCTATAGAGTCCACATTAATATGAACTTGAGGAAGTTCCTAATTTTGAACAACTGCAAGTGAGGATGGTGAGTCCTTAGTGTCCATATTCTATTAGGAACTCCCAGGTTCTGTGATTGTAATGACTTTCTCCCCCTTTTTGGTAGCATCACCCACTTGCATAGGTGAGCTAGGAGTTAGGTCAACCACATCCATAGGTTCTTGTGTTCCTGATTGAGCTTTTCTTAAAGGTCTCCCAGCTAGTTTCTCCTTGAGATTGGATATCTCAAGTTGCTAATCATTGACCCTATTTTGTAAGGTAGTCACCTGAGATTCCAAGTGACTAACCTTAGAGATAGGTGCATGTTTTTGAAAATTTTTGCACCATTAGTCTTATATTTCCCTCCTCTTCATCAGAATGGTCATTGGGGGATGAGATTATTGGACCAAAGCCCTTAGTCTCACCACCAGCATCAGGTTCTTGGCTATTGCTTTTCCTTTTCTCACTAACAGCTTCAATAGAATTGTTAATGGACTGAGTTGCCATGGTTGAGATCTTAGTAATGTAACCACTTACAGAAGTGAGAGCCTCTTCCATATGGACCTTCTAAACATGTTCAGGAAGATCCACCTCAGCAGTAGGTGGATGATGTGGGCTAAACAAGGAAGATGTAGGAGCACTCATCTCTCTTTGAGTAGGGGAATAGTAGAGAGATTCATGGCATTCACTTAATTGTAAGTCTTCATCATCAAAGAAGTCAAGGCTAGGAATTGGTTGGTTTAAATCTAAAGGTTAGGGATGATAGCTTTCCCCTGAAGGTTGTTCACATGAGTGTTGAGACTCAGAGTGAAGGCTTAAGACTGTTAGGTTAATGAGCTCATCAGGCTGAGCATGAGAAACCTCAGCATTGATTCTTGAAGAGATGGGAATGGTTTGTTTCTCAAGGTAAGTGGGAGCTCAAGTGTCCACTTCCTCTTATGTGGGTAATAATATGGGGGTTTACACAGACTAAATAACTTATGTAGGGGTTCATTTGGATTTTCTTTGGTAGGAGAGAGCAATTTGTGACTGTTTTAGTGGTTGAGAGGTAGAAGATTTGGGTTCAACACTAGATTGTATTGCGAGGTTGTCACCTTGAGCAATGAGCTCTAACATTTTGGGGACAAGGGCTGTTTCTAACCCAGAGAAGCCAACAGTTGACTTCTTCAATTTTTAAAGATGTTAGGCTTCATCTGTCCTAATTTAAGAATATTTTCTATTTCCCTTAACTATGAGCCCATTTCATAGTTAAGAATGTGTTGAACATATCTAAGAAACAATAATACTCCAAGGAGTCCAAGTTAGCAAGCAAATTTGTATAGACAAACTAAGAGTACCTGAACTTGACCCCTTGAACCATCTTATGCACTATAAAGAAAAGATCTTCAAGAATCTAGTCCCGATCCCCATGCTTGTAAACAAGCTATGGATGACCACATGAAGTAAGTACTTCCACTAAGAGGAGACATTCCCTTTCCTGAAGGTCTTGATAGAGAAATCTCCTTCATAGCCCATCTGCTCAAAGGAGTGGCTAACAGCTTCTTTGGGAAAGGACAATTCACCTTCCTTATTATCCAGCTGAAGGTGGGTGTTGATGATGGCTGGAGTGATGAAGATTGTCCTCCTCTGCACTATAGCAGACAATGCCTTCTTCCCATCCATGATGACCTCTAGGCAGGTCTTCCCAAATTCAAGCAAATGATCCTCATAAAGAACAGGATCAATGGTAAGGGAGGTGGAAAAGTTAGAAAGAGCCAAAAACTAACAAACCTTTGAGAAACTAGGATCTTTCTCAGAGTGCAACAAAATAACTTGATTATGTTGCCTGTGAAGTTGCATGGAGAAATTTGGGTCATTTCTGCAGTTGAGGTTGACCATTTTAGAAAGCTTAGAGTTGAATGAAGTGAAGAAAAAGGGCGGTTTTTGGGTGAATATAGGCTTAGGAAAAGTTTAGAGGAAGAAGAGAATGAAAAGAGGGAGAACCATTGGATATATATGAAGTAGATCTCAGACAAAGTTAATGAAAGAGGATAAACTTTGAAATTCAAATGTCGGTCCCACCTCTGAAAAAGTGTTTTCTTTTACCCAAAAGTTAGTATTCTTGAAAGTCAAAAATCTTCTGAAGGTAATTCTTCTTTGGAAGTTTCGATGAAAAGCTTCTGAAGCCAAATTGGCTTCGGAAGATATTCCAAAGAGTTTTGGAAATTTTTCTTTGGAAGAGATCAACACTTGAAAGTTTTAATAAAAAAATCCGAGAGTTAATTGCTTTCAGAAAAAAATGTTCTTTAAAACATACAAGTATGTTAAGAGGAAGTTAAGTTTCAGAAGATATTGTGAAAATTTCTTCCGAATGTAAATTCTTAAGTAGTTGTTTGTTTTGAAGACTTAAATTTTTTCCGAAGGATAGAATTTTTTCGAAAATTTAAGGAATGTCTACAAAAATACTTTTGTTCTTTCAAAGTACAAAAGCAAGTTGCTATGACAGATCTAAATTAGAGAAATTTAGATCAGGCATTGACGTTTCTCTCACCATATCAACACACTTATCAAGTGAAACTTGATCCAATGAGTGTGTAACATCATTGATGTTGTCTTCAATAGGATGGTTATCAACATCTAGAAATTCTTGATCTCTATCACCATCACCATTCTCTCCTACATTTGAAGGTCTTACATTTGAATTTTGTGCCTTTATGCTAGAATTTGAAGGTATTTCAGATGTACCAGCTGAATTTGTCATTGTTATGCTGATTGGTACTCCATTTAAAGGGTTAGTTACAACTGGAGCTGAAGTAATGTTGCTTGAAGGTCTTCTCAGCTCAAATCTTGGATCAGAATTACCTGTTGGTAAAATATTTATGGATCCTGAAACATTTTCACAAGATTTGTTAAAATAGTTAGTAACTAAATCAATATCAAATAGCCAATCATGACCAAAACCATTTACACTGGGTGTGTGTTCATTGAAGGTCACATTGGCTGACTCCTCAACTACTCTGGTTCTGAGATTATATACCCTATAAGCCTTGGCTTGAAAAGAATATCCAATAAAGTGTCCATCATCTGATTTCTCAGCAAACTTGGCAATTTGATCTTTGGTATTCAAGATGGTGCAAAGACATCCAAATGACTTGAGAAAACCAATGAAAGGTTTCCCCTTGTGCCAATGTTCATAAGGAGTCTTACCATGTGTCTTAACCATTAAAACTCTATTCTACACATAGCAGGCAGTGTTGACTACCTCTGTCTAGAAGGTGTTGGGCAACTTAGAGTTAGACAACATAGTTCTTGCAGCTTCAATAAGTTTCATGTTTCTCCTTTCAGTAACACTATTTTGCTGAGGAGTCCTAGAGCATTGTATTGTGTTGCAATACTCTTTTCATCTCAAAATGTATCAAGGATTTGGTTCTTGAATTCAGTCCTTGATCACATCTTATGGTTTAGACCTTATGATCAGATTGATTCTTAATCTTCAAGATGAAATTCTTAAGAATCTCAGGGGTCTCATCCTTAGTTCTAAGAAAGAAGACCCAAGTGAATCTTGTAAAGTCATATGTGATCACCAAATAGTAAGAGGTCCTTCTTAGACTCATTACATTGGTAGGGCCAAAAAGATCTATGTGTAACAAGTGTAGGCAGTAGTGATGGAGTTTCTTTCCTTTGGCTTGTGAGATACCTTATGTTGCGTCCTTTTCAAACATGCAACATAGTGGTCATCACTTGGAAACTCTTTCTTTGGTATTACAGTTACCAAATCATTCTTTATTAGTTTATTCATGTTCTTAAAGTTTACATGGCACATTACTTTATACTAGAGGAAAGACTCATCATTATTTGCTTTAGACAGAAAGCATGAAACTTTTCATGAGGGAGATGTTTCTTTCAAGTCCATCTTGTACATGTTCCTTTTCTCTGGGGCTCTAAGTAGGATATGCTCATGAGTAATGACCAACCCGTGCTTGAGAACAATGCACTCATGCTCAGTAAAGAGCATGTTATGACTCTAAACACAAATTAAGATACACTCAGAAGATTGTATCCAAGCTCCTTAACAAAGTTTACCTTCTCAATGTTGAGCTTACCATTTGTGACCTTGCCCCTTCAAGTAATATAACCACCAACATCTCCTCTAAAAGAAACTGGTCCTCCATTAGTTTTTTGAAAATCTTAGAGTAGTGACCCATTTCCTGTCATGCGCCTAGAACAGCCACAATCAATGATACATACATTTTTGTTTGCCTTTAGTTGTTCCTGCATAAAATAGATGGTTAGTTACATTTGTAAACCTAAGCCTTATTGGTCTTGGGCTCATCAAAATAAGTTGAAGGTAATACAATAGAAATAGATCCTATAGTCATGTTTTGAGGATATTTTCTTGATGTCGATGGGGAATTTTCAGTAACTTGGCCTTTCTTTGTCTTCCACACCACCTTTGGAAGCTTAGACTTGACTTTCAATGCTTAGTAAATTTTGTTGACTTCGGAAGTTTTGATGACTGAACCTCCTAAAGATCTTGCTAGCACTGCAGTATACTTCAGTGCTTCAGAAGTATTCCCTTCTTCTGAGACCAAATTTTTTTCTGTAGGAAATTTTCCACTTGCCTTCATCATTATTTTGGAGTTTTCAAAGGAAAGAGATTTTTCTTTTGAAGCTTGCTTTTTCTTGAAACTCTTAGAATTCTTTTTCTTGGTCATCTGGAGAGTGCCTTTTGGATTGTAAGTATAATCCTTAGCAAGATGAAAGGTACTATCACACATAACACATTCCATTTTCTTCTTCATAAGAGCCTTTTTTATGAACAAGGCTGAACTTGATCGCTTTTCTTCTCCACCTTTATCTTTGCAGATGCAGTGAAAGTTCTTTTAGGGTGAGAACTTCCTTTGGAGTTGGATGGTTCAGGTTGTGCAGCAGTGGCATACAACTAATCAGTCTTTGTAACACCTGAGTATTTTTAAAGACATGAAATAAAGAATAAAAGTGTAGAAAAAGAAAGAAACAAAATTTAACCCAAGTTGAGGGGTTAAAAGTGTCCAAAGGACAAAAGTATAAAAAGTTGGTACAAAAGTGGGCATGGCTGCCCACTTATCTGCAAATCAACTTTTGTTTGGATTTTCTAGAAAGAGTAGAGCTCGAGATTTTGAAGAAGGAGAGCAAGAAATTCGAATTTAAGGTAAGAAATATTGGTTTTAAGATGTTCTTGGCCGGCCTATGTCTCGGTTATGTGCATATGTGTGTTCGAATGTGTATTTTTAATGGGTTTTAGGCGGTGGAACTCAAAGTGCCTTCGAGTTTGAGGAAATTCATCCAAAAGTTGCATAAGGTGAGTTCTAGGACCCCCTTTTTACAAGTTCAAACTAATTTTAAGGCTAAAAATTCACGTGTTAATGTTTTTATGAATGTGGGTGTTACACTCGTATGTGTGTGTGTGTGATTGTAGGTGGGTTATGATTTTGGGTGTTTATGATGTTATGATGATGCCATGTTCATGTTATGATGCTTAGAATGCCAGAAATAAGCTTAGAACATGTTAGAATGATGAATTGGGATTGATTATGATGATTGATAGTGTGAGTTGGCTGCCCATACGCCTGAAATAGGCCCATGCACCCAACGGTCTAAAATGCCTAAATGTCCAATGCGCCTAAACCCCATGCGCCTAGGATAGGCTGAATTTGGCTAAGTTTCCATGCGCCTAGAATAGCCCATGCGCTCAGGCACTCATGCGCATGCATAGTGCCCATGCGCCCATAATCTTGCCAGAATGATTAAGTGTTGGGTCATGCACTCAAATAGTGCTCATGCGCCCAAAAAATTTCCCATGCGCCTAAGTGTTCCCATGCGCCTGCATAGTGTCCATGCGCCTGCATAGTGCCCATGCGCCTAAGACTTAGAATATTGCTCTGAATTTTTGGGAAAATGTAAGTGTAGGCTTTGACTTGGGATGTTCCCAGCATGATGTAAAATGAATTTATGATGTTGGATGATGTGTGATATGTCATGTTTGATGATTTGTGATTGATGTTATGCTTATGTATGTTATGTTTCCTTGTGTTCCTTGTTACGTATTATGATATGACTTTACATGGTGTGATTATGACAATGAACGCAAAGTATTATCTTAACGAAGTGAAAGATTTAAGATAATAAAAGTGGAACAAATGAATAAATGAATAGTCTTGCAAGCAAATAGAAGAAGGTTCACAAATCCATGAGACTTGTTGGAACAACTGTGTGTTTAATAGCATGTGATTTTTGCTAACTCGTAAGGATTCATACACACAGTAAGAGTTAGTCTTAGTGACTGCTCCAATACGTGCGATGTGGTATTAACTGTGTGCTATGTAGCGTGTGATTTTGGCTAACTCATAAGGATTCATACACATAATAGGAGTTAGTCTTGGTGACTGCCCTAATACGTGCGGTGTGGTATTAACTTTGTGTTATGTAGCGTGTGATTTTGGCTAACCCATGAGGTAGTGTGGGATTTTGGCTAAACCCATGAGAGTTAACACACATAAGGGGAGTTAGTCTATGTGACTACCCTATACGTGCGATATGTACGAAATGAACGATGATGGAAGGTAATAACTATTACCTTCATGTACGTATGATGTGTGATCACATGCGATAGTAAAGAAAATGTTTTAACGAATAAAAGGTAATATACTGTTTTGTAAAACTAGAACTCACTCAACAACGTTAAATTTTATATGTTTCCAGTTGGCAGGTAGATGTTGCTGAGGATGGCACGGGGTGGCTACTTGGCTTATTTTGGATGGCATCCATTTTAGGTTGCGATGATGTTTTTGCATTTTAATGTGAACAAATGATATTTGGTAATGATTATAAATGTTGTATTTGTAGGGTTTGTTTGAACATAAACAAGTTGTTTAACCATTTAAACAAGAAAAACGCAGCGGAATATTAGTTTTATTACCTTGTTCATAAGCTGAAAAATCAAGTTCCTTTTGGTATTATAATGTCATAAACAAACCCAAGAACAAAGGACCTTTATATGTGAATAAAAGCTAGCTATGAAAGACAAAAACACAACTTATGGACAGCCATAAAGAAGCTGCCATATTCTACCTTTCAGCAGCAAATGTGACGAAGTAGAGATGATATTGACCAAGAAGAATGACCAAGGCACCAAGTGAAGGTCCTCTCAAGCTTGTATACCCCAAGCACTTCAGCAAACACCTACTTGTTAGGTAGCAAGGCACCAAGACGAGCTCCCTCTTGAACAATCTGAATCAACTAAGAAGATGTTGAAGAGCTGCCAAAAAAACAATTTTCAGCTCCTATCATCTTCCTTGAATCCGAAAATGCCAAGCTATTTTGAGAGAGAGTTCTTTCTTTGCATGTATGGGAGAAAGTGAGAAGTGATGGAAGAGTGTAAAGTGAATCAATGTCTTGCAAAGAACAAGACTAAAAGGAGAATCACACTCCCCAAGGGGGGCGGCCGAACCCTTGTTCAAAAAGAGGTTCCCTCCCTTTTGAAGTTTTTATAAAATTACACTCCTTAATCCATCTTTTATACAATTAAAAAAAAATTAATTTTATAACATCAACACACTTTTATTTGTTATTATTTAACCAATTTTAAATAACAAACAAATAAT
>BJCM01152298.1:0-15903 GCA_018326385.1 Flaveria bidentis | reverse complement strand
TGTGTAGTACTAGATTTACACATGTGTAAATCCGATATTACACATGTGTAAAACGAATTTTGTTAAAAAACAGGATTTTTTTATTTTTTATAAATTTTTTTATATTTTTTTATGAAAGAGGGAAAGTTGGAGAATATTTTTGTGTTTTTATTTTTTTTATTTTTATGTTATTTTTTGATTTATAATTTTTTTAAATATGTTTTTATTAATTACAATTTTGTCATTGAGAACTAGTGGTTGAGATTGGTTCCTAGAGTTCTCACAAAAAAAGCTAGTTCTCATTTGATCTCTCCCATATATATATATATATATATTTTTTTTTTTAAATTTTATGGTGCATAAGGTGAAGTAAGGTATACACAAATAAAATATTCCTAGCTATACACAAACAAAATATTCTTCTATTCTACTTTATTTATTGAATGTGTCATTTTAAAATGGAGTAATACAAATATTATGATACCCCTAAGGTATAAAGATTCGAGTTTATACTTTACTAGTCAGTTGGTCTTGCAAATGCAAGAAATGTAACATAACACACTTGTGAATTTTGTGGTATTTGTTTACAAAGAGGAGGGATATATCTTACATGAAAATAATACAACATTACTTAGCATACTAAGTTATACATCAAATGATCACATGCCAATTCATTGGCTACAAAAGTATTAAGAAACTTTTACAGAAGACAAACATCCGTTTCTAATATACGTTAAAATAAGGAGGGAGTAGATAACGTTTTATATTTTTACCATTCACTAAGTTTTGTCTCATCACATTTTCTTAGTAAGTTTAAAAAATATCAAGGTGAAAACATGTGTTGCGTGTATTCTTTATTAGTTATTTTTTTGTCTCACTAAGTTTTTTATCATTGTTTCTAACGCCTAACATTTTCAAATGTGTTATATTGGTAATCAAAAGAGTATCATACTATATATTATAGTGATTTTTAGCAATTATGTTATCGGCAAAAAAAGTATATTTATCAAGAGACTAGCAAAAACTTAAAACCACCCAAGTACTTACATTATATATATATATATATATATATATATATAAATGATAGTAATTTTCATACCTAATACGTTCTATTAGTTTGTTCTAGTTTAAAATTTTGATTACGTATATGTATGCAGCATGATGTTATATCTTTTTAGAATGTTTACGTATATGTAAGCGTAAATAAATATAATATTCCCTTAGTTGTGATTATGAATAAATCAACTCTATTGAAATTTTAATAATGTACTGACTTATTACATTTTATCTCAATATCAAGGTTCTTTATCAACCAATTTATATGAATCTCCAAATAGAACACGATTTTGGACTCCTAATGTTACAGCTGATTACAAGCTTGTTGTAGGAACCAAATTCGATACATGGCAAGATGTGATGAATATGTATGAAACGTATGCTGAGAAGACTGGTTTTTCTACTCATTTAGGTGCAATGAAAAAAAGCATGGGATGATTACTCACAGATACATGTTGTGTACCAAAGTTAGTAAGCCTAACGGTCAAGTTGTTGACACTTTGGATTCCACGTCAAAGTCACCTATTTGTCGTACAAATTTTAAAGTTACGAATTTCCGAGCACGTATAAAACTAAGAGCTATATTAGGTACATCAGCTTTTGAGTTATATGAAATCAATAAGGTTCATAACCACGGATTAGTGAATTCTGACAATTTGTATCTGACATGTAAAAGACGAAAGTTGAAATTTGTTGATCAAGAGTATATTTCCAAATGTCGATTGGCAAATATTGGGCCAACCAAAGCTCATAGGTTACAAGTTTCCTTAAAGGGTGGCCATCATAGCGTGGTACTAAAACAGACTATAGAAATTTCAGTCGTGATATTACCAAGTACATTGGTAAAAGAGACGCTAAAATGTTTGTAGATAAATTGAAAGAAGACAAGATGTATAAAGAAAATTTCAGTTTTGACTACGTTGCTGTTGATGGTGAGATTAAATCATTTTTTTGGGTGGATAATGTTTCAAAGGTCAATTATTATGTTTTTGGTGATGTTTTGTCATTTGATGCAACCTACTAGACAAATAAGTAAGTTTTATTTGTTTACATATTATTTTAAACAATTTTTCTAACCATTTTTTTCTTTTAGGTATAATATGATTTTTGTTCCATTCACCAGTTTTGATCACCATAAAAGGTGTGTCACATTTGGTGCCAGGTTGTTGTATGATGAGACAATTCAATCTTACATGTGGTTACTCAAATGCTTCATTAAAAGCCATAACAACAAACAACCAATGTTAATTCTTACGGACCAAGATGCGTCTATGAAAGTAGCGGTCAATATAGTGTTTGACAAATCAATCCGTCGTTCGTGCATGTGTCATATCACTATGAAACTTCAATCAAAAGTAATAATTTCAGATATTTTTTACTTTAATGTTTTCGCTTTTTTAACCTCGCATTTTTTGTATGGATAGTTGTTGGACACATAGCATTGACTTACATATACTTATGTATTAGTTATTAAACTATACGTATATGTAAACACTTTGATTTTTGATGTACATGTTATTAGGAACAAGTTGAACAACACTAATTTGTGTGCATCTATTCATAAGTTATTATGGAATGTTTACATGAAGCCATTTGAGTTTGAACGTCGATGGAATTTCCTGATGGAAGAGTACAGTTTGCAAGATCACCCATGGTTGACTGACATGTTCTCCATTAGAGATCAATGGGTTCCTGTTTATTTTAAAGATATACCCATGTGATGTTTAATGAAGACTACATCTAAGTGTTAAAGTTCTAACTCCTATTTTAAAGTCAACTCAAGTGCATCTAATACTCTTGTTCAATTTTTGTTCTGCTTTGACTGTGCAATGGATGGACAAAGGTATAACCAACATTTGCAGAATATAGCACTGCAACAACCATACCAAAACATCTTACATCTTTAGCAATCGAACGTCATGCGGATGAGATTTACACATGCAACATCTTTCTAGAAGTTCAAAAGGAGATACACAAATGCACATCGTTATGTTACATATCTAATCGCGAGATACTGGATGGATCCTATGTTTATATGATTGCCCATGAAGACAATAGGTCAGACATTATCAACGAGTTCAAGGTTAATACTTGTCTAAATTTTTACCTTCATTTTTTAATGATTATATTATGCTTCATTGAACAATATTAATTTTTTATTCATTCATATTTTTTTGTTTCACAGGTAACACTTCAATTACCTGAAAACTTGATTACATGTTCTTGCATGGGATTCACACGTATTGGTTATCTGTGGCGTCATGTTTTTTGTGTGTTTAGACATCATAAATTTGACAAAATTCCTGATCAATACATGCATGATCGATGGAGAAGAGATGCTCTACCTAAACAACTGTTTAGCATTGCCAACCGATATTGTAAGGCCCTGTTCCCGGGACACTTACAGCTTGCCAATTATCGCACATAAAACATATAATTATATTAACTTAAATAAAACGTTGCAACGGAAATATTAAAAACAACATTTTTATTTCATTATAAATGCTTTTGTAGATTAATACAACATTCATTACAATACATCATTTGTTCGCATTACAATGCAAAAACATTAAACAAAAGAATGCCATCCAAAAAGAGCCAAGTAGCAGCCCCGTGCCATCCTCAGCAACCTTTACTTGCCAACTGGAACACATAAAAGTCAGCGTTGCTGAGTGAGTTCTAGTTTTATAAAACATTATATTACCTTTCATTCATTAAAACATTTTCTTTACTATCACACATGATCACACATCACATCAAGGTAATAATTATTATCATCATTATCGTTCGTTTTGTACATTTCGCACGTTTTGCACATTTCGTATTTATCGCACTTTTCGTACATTTATTGTCTTTCCACTTCTATCTAGGTCCTGTCATATGCTTAACCCTCCTCTTGAGCACAAAGCTATATCATCTAGGGTTAAGCGACGAGGACCACATATCGCACATATCACACATATCGCACCTATGGAGTAGTCACATAAACTAACTCCCCATGTGTGTGAACCCTTAAGGGTTAGCCAAGATCGCACACTGTAAACATGCAGTTGAGCTAACAACTCTCAATGAGTTGTGAACCTCCTTTCTTTTGCTTTCAAGACTTTCATTCATTCATTATGTTCCACTTTCATTACCTTAAATCTTCCACTTCGTTAAGATACTACTTTACGTTCATTATCATAATCACATCACGTAAAGTCACATCATCATACGTAATAAGGAACATATCATACATATCAGACATAAGCATAACATCATCACGCATCATCATACATAACATATACTATCACACATCATCACAAACATCATGCATCATAAACATCATGGATCACAAACATCATGCATCATACATATACATATGCAACACAAGCATAAGTCATTATAAAACATAGCTGATCCTCTGCGGGACAGCGGGGGTTCGAGGGCGGCAGCCCCTGACAGCGGGGTCCTAGGGGCAACGCCCCTGGCTGGGGTCGCGCTGCCAGGTTAGCGTGAATTTTTTTTATTTTAACGCTTCTACATAGCACATTTTGCTATAGAAAAATCGATCTTCCAGTTAAAACCCCCTTAAAATCTTGGTCGTTTAAAACATTTATTTAGTATTCATTTCCAGCCCCAAACTAGTTTAAAACCTTTAAAATTAGGGATCTAGAACTCACCTGTACTCGATGAGTAGCATCTCAATCAAGCTTGCAAAGCAAGGGTTGCACTGCACAGTTTGCAGATAAGTTAACACTCAAATGAGTTAATTTATGCCTAATTTTGCTGCTAATTTCGCTACAAGATCAACAGTTTCGCTAGCAGTTTCGCTGCTAGTTTCGCTGGCATCTTCGTTGGCAGTTTCGTTGGCATCTTCACTGCCAGTTTTGCTGCCATTTTCGCCCAACTTTCGTTGGATAACCTTGTCTTCGAAACTATAGTTTCGCAAGAAGACCCATAGTTTCGTTGGACGAATACATAATTTCGCTGGATGAATACCCAGTTTCGCAGAACACGCTGAAAATTATGAACCAACCTATTTTTGACCCAAAACTTCAATCTTTTACATCCAAAAACTTGGTTTATCACCCAATAAGCTATATCTAAGCTTCTTACATGTTTTCTTACACAAAAACGTGAGATTTGGGCGAATCTTTGTCACTTTCAAATACCCAAGCCCTAGAATCCGGGTTTACATCAAAATGAAAGATTAAATGATGTTTCTTACCTGGATTCTTGGTGTTTTCTTGTTGTTTGGATGCCCACGAACACCGATCTTCGATCCCATGATCAACCGAGCCTTGAATCTTCAATTTTCTCCACTTTCACTCTCTACACTCTCTCTCTAGAATTTGGGGTGTTGAGTTGCAAATGAGAGCTGCTCAAGCTGATCCGTTTATATATACCTAGCGTTCTCGGGACCTTTAACTTGCCAAACACGTATCTCGGGAGGTCTACTCGGTCCATCCTCCATTACCCGCTTATTTTCTTTAAATAATCTCGGTTAAGCCCATTATTATTACTTGGGTCGTTTCGACTTTATTCCGAGCGTCACAAGTCCACCCCCTTATATAGGTTTCATCCCCGAAACCTATTATTCCTCAAACAAAAGTGGGTAATGTTGTCTTATCTCCTCTTCAGTCTCCCACGTCGACTCGGATCCCTTCCTGTGCTTCTACTGTACACGTACCAGAGGAACCACTTTATTCCTTAGCCTCTTCTCTTTACGGTCAATGATCGCCACTAGTTGCTCCACATAATTGAGTTGTTCATCCACTTCAATATCCTCCAGTGGCACCACCATATCCTCCTCGGCTAAGCACTTTCTTAAGTGAGATACATGGAACGTCGGATGAATTCCACTTAACTCACTAGGCAACTCCAGCCTATAGGCCACCTGTCCTACTCGAGCAATAATTCGGAAAGGCCCTATGTATCTTGGGCTCAACTTGCCCCACTTCCTAAACCGAATGATGCCCTTCCAATGTGAGACTTTCAATATAACTTCGTCACCCACTTGGAACTCAATAGGTCTACGTCGTTTATCGGCGTACGACTTTTGCCTATCTTTAGCTGCCTTCATAAAGGCTTTGATCCTTTCTAGCTTCTCAGTCATAGCCTCGACCACCTCGATGCTCCCTAACTCTTTATGGCCAATATCACCCCAGCAAGCGGGTGTTCTACATCTCCTATCGTATAGCATCTCATAAGGGGGCATGCCAATGCTGGCATGGTAACTATTGTTATATGAGAACTCAGCTAACGGTAAGTGGTCATCCCAACTGTCTCCAAAATCAATGATGCATGCCCGAAGCATATCTTCTAACGTCTGAATGGTCCTTTCTGATTGACCATTTGTCTGGGGGTGATAAGTCGTGCTAATATGTTACCTCGTCCCCATCATATCATGGAATTTCTTCCAAAATTTAGATGTAAACCGGGTGTCACGATCAGACACAATAGACACCGGCACACCATGACGAGTCACAATCTTCTTGATGAATAGATCTGCCAACCTCTCAGATGAATATGTCTCGAAGATCGATTGGAAATGAGCACTCTTCATCAAACGATCCACTATCACCCATATAGCATCGTACCCTTGCGCGGTGCGCGGTAGCTTCGTAATAAAGTCCATGGTGATATGCTCCCACTTCCACTCGGGTATATCCAAAGGTTGGATTTTCCCGTATGGATTCTTGTGCTCGGCTTTCACTTGTAAACAAGTAAGGCACTTATTCACATACTCAACTACATCGCGCTTCATACCCGACCACCAATAATCTTTCTTCATGTCTTAGTACATCTTCGTAGCACCGGGATGAATAGAGCATCGAGTCTTATCAGCTTCGTCCATAATTCTCCCATGTAAATCCCCACGATGAGGAATCCACATCCGTCCGAATCGGGTTCTAATACCGAGTGTGTTTTTACCCAGCTCCGCGACCAGACCTTTCATTCTTTCAGAGTTAAGATGATCTTACTTCAATACCTCATCTTGAAACTCCTTGACCTGCTTCATCACATCAGAGGTCATGACCAACTAGTAAGCCTTCACCCGAATCGGCTCGAGTCTCTCCTTTCGGTTAAGGGCATCCGCCACCACGTTGGCTTTGCCTGGATGGTAATGGATCTCGCAATCATAATCTTTAATGAGCTCCAACCATCTCCTCTGCCTCATGTTCAAATTTTTCTGCTCGAAGAAGTACTTCAAGCTCTTGTGGTCAGTGAATATGGTGCACTTTGTCCCGTACAAGTAGTGCCTTTAAATCTTTAACGCGAAGACCACAGCTGCTAGCTCCAAATCATGAGTTGGATAATTAACCTCATGAAATTTCAACTGTCGGGATGCGTAAGCTATAACCTTTCCCCTTTGCGTCAACACACATCCCAACCCCGAGTAGGAAGCATCGGAATAAACCACCAAATCTTCGCATCCATCGGGTAACGACAAGACATGAGCTTGAGTCAACCTCGCTTTTAACTCCTTAAACGCCTTCTCTTGAGCTTGACCCCATACAAACTTTACAACCTTACGAGTCAACTTGGCTAGTGAAGAAGCTATCTTAGAGGAGTCTTGGATGAATCTTCTGTAATAGCCCGCCAAACCCAAGAAACTACAGATATCGGATGGCGTCTTTGGTGACTTCCATTGCATCACCGCCTCCACCTTTGTCGGGTCCACCATAAGCCATTCGGGATTCACTACATGACCCAAAAACTGAACCTCGCGCAACCAGAATGCGCACTTTGAGAATTTAGCATACAACTTCTCCCTTCTTAATGTCTCCAACACCTCTCGAACGTGATCGGCATGCTCCTCCTCGCTCTTCGAATAGATGAGGATATCATCAATAAACACAATCACTGATTTATCTAACATCGGCTGACACACTCGATTCATCAAGTCCATAAAAGCAGCTGGCACATTAGTCAAACCAAAAGACATAACGAGAAACTCGTAATGTCCATAACACGTGCGAAAAGCTATTTTAGAAATATCTTGCTCCTTAACCTTCAGTTGATGGTAGCCAGATCGAAGATCTATCCTCGAGAACCAACTAGCACCTTGGAGCTGATCAAACAGGTCATCGATCCTTGACAATGGATACTGATTCTTCACCGTTAACTTGTTCAACTCCCGGTAGTCAATACACATCCTCATACTACCGTCCTTCTTCTTCACAAATATGACCGGAGCACCCCAAGGAGAGATACTCGTTCTAAAGAACCCTTTATCCAGCAACTCCTTTAGTTGCTCCATCAACTCCTTCATCTCAGTCGGAGCCAACCGATACGGTGCCTTAGCAACAGGTTGGGCACCCGGTATCAAGTCAATCTGGAACTCGATCTCACGGTCAGGTGGCACTCCTGGTAAGTCAATCTGGAAAGTCACACACCACCAGTACATCTGTCAGTTGTGGTGTTGGCGTATACACATCCTTTACGTAGGCCAAGTAGGCACTACATCCACGCCTCATGCACTTTCCCGCCACCACCATCGAAATCACCTTCGGGATAATTGTAACTTGATCACCGTAAATTGTCACCGAACTCCTGTCAGGCGCTGTTAGTCTAATCATCTTCTTGCGACACACAATGTTCGCCTCGTAGTCCGCTAACCAATTCATTCCAAGGACCACATCGAAACCGCCTAAGGTCATCACGAATGGTCTAACAGGAAACTTATGACCTTCTAATTCAATGTCATAGCCTTCTATCATCTCAGAAATCTTGGTAAACTTACCTATGGCAGTTTCTACATCGAAGGGCTGATCAATTCTTCTACTCCTAATGGGCAACTTAGCACAAAAGGCAGTAAAAATGAAACTCTTACTAGCACCATAATCAAATAAAAGAGATGCAAGAGTTTGGTTTACTAGAAACATACCTGACACCATATCGGGGTCCGTCCTAGCCTCCTCCCGAGTCATCGTGAAAGCTCGGGTGCTTAACTTTTGCCCTTCAGTTCCGGTCTTCTTCCCTGCCCCGAAACTCTCCGCCCTCGGCTTCTTGCAATCTCTGCTCAGGTGGCCATTTTCTCCACAGTTGTAACACCTTATAACCCACTATCTCTCGCCATATGACCAGGCTTCCCACACTTGAAGCAGATGTTTGATCCCCATTTGCATCTCCCGAATGCTCCTTCCCGCATTTACCACATTTCTTTGACCCTGCACCAGATGTGACCACACGCTGGTCACCCACCTTCGCCACCTTGTTGTTTGGAGCGGCTCCGCCACATCCAAACCGTTTCCCATTCCAGTTTCGGTCACCACCACCCTTCTTGTTCACCTCAGCCACCATCACCTCTCGCTCGTCATACAACCTTCCTACCAAATCAACCGCCGACCTAAACGTACTCGGCCGACCAACGATCATATGCTTGGGAATATCCACTGGCACACCCTGAATACACCTCTTGATCTTTCACGACAGAGGTGTCACCTGATCAGGCACCAGCCGTGCCATCTCGTTGAGCTTGGTGGTATATTGCTGATGTGTCATGGTTCCCGCCTCCAACTGCAGGAACTCCCTTTCCACCTTATCCATTTCTCTATGAGGACAAAACTCCTCAATCACCAATTTCTTCAGCTCAGACCACCTCATTCTTCCAATCGCCCGACTACCGTCGGGTTGGACATTATTGTCCTACCATCACAGAGCCGAGTTTATAAACGAGTGGGCAGCAAACTTCACCTTCTGGTCCTCTCGGCACTCGTTGATATCAAGTACAACCTCCATCTCTCTCACCCACCGGTGAGCAGCAGCAGCAGTGCTATTTCCATCAAAAGTCGGGGGCTTGCATCTCATAAATGCCCCATAGTTACAGCCTCGTGCTGCCTCAGGCACAGGCTCTTCCTCTTCCACTTCATCAATAGAGACAACCATCTCAATCTTGGCTCGTCCTCTTTCACCCGTAGGCCTACTCCTTTCCTTCCTTTCTCCTTCCTTCACAGCCTTGATTACTTCGGTCACCATAGACGGTAAGATCATCTGCATGACCTGGTGAACCTCTTCCACTATCGCCTCCTTCATTGAGGCTCTCAAATTAGCACTCTCGTCTCTGCCTTTTGGATGAGGGGTCCCGGGCTCTTCATGAGCCACCTCTTCGGCCTTAGGCCTTCCTCTTGTGACTCGTGGTTCAGCACCACGTCCACCACGACCTCCACCTTGAGAAGCCTTAGAAGATTCACTGCCATCCATCCTCTAACACGCTATAAGATTCAAACACCAACATGGTCATTCAAGGTAATAGCTCAGTTTATGTCAAGTATAGTAAGTCCCTAATTACAGTGGCCAGTTGTGATTAGCCACTTACTTTACTCTTCATACCCTAAACATTTCCTATCCTGACTACATCAGTATCTAAATCTACTAAAGGCACATAAACCACATAACTTGCGCACATAATGTCAGTTAACATTAAGAAAATACCTTATGGCACGTAGCTACTCGGACTGGCATCCCTTCCCTTTTGTCCCATTTTTAGTTTAAGTTTAGGTTTCTTTTGAAAATTTACCCGTTTCACTTAAACTTTGGCTCTGATACCAACTTGTAAGGCCCCGTTCCCGGGACACTTACAGCTGGCCAATCATCGCACATAAAACATATAATTAAATTAACTTAAATAAAACGTTGTAGCGGAAACATTAAAAACAACATTTTCATTTCATTATAAATGCTTTTGTAGATTAATATAACATTCGTTACAAAACATCATTTGTTCGCATTACAATGAAAAAACATTATACAAAAGAATGTCATCCAAAAAGAACCAAGTAGCTGCCCCGTGCCATCCTCAGCAACCTTTACCTGCCAACTAGAAACACATAAAAGTCAGCGTTGCTGAGTGAGTTCTAGTTTTATCAAACATTATATTACCTTTCATTCATTAAAACATTTTTTTACTATCGCACATAATCACACATCATACATACATCAAGGTAATAATTATTATCTTCATCATCGTTCGTTTCGTACATTTCGCACGTTTCGCACATTTTGTACTTATCGCACTTTTCGTACATTTATTGTCTTTCCACTTCTATCTAGGTCATGTCATATGCTTAACCCCCCTCTTGAGCACAAAGCTATATCATCTACAATTAAGCGACGAGGACCCAATATCGCACATACCGCACCTATGGAGTAGTCAAATAGACTAACTCTCCTTGTGTGTGAACCTTTAAGGGTTAGCCAAGATCACACGCTGTAAACACACAGTTGAGCTAACAACTCTCAATGAGTTGTGAACCTTCTTTCTTTTGCTTGCAAGACTTTGATTCATTCATTATGATCCACTTTTATTACCTTAAATCTTCCACTTCGTTAAGATAATACTTTATGTTCATTATCATAATCACACCATGTAAAGTCATATCATCATCCGTAATAAGGAACATATCATACATATCAGACATAAGAACAACATCATCACACATCATAATAGATAACATATACTATCACACATCATCACAAACATCATGCATCATAAACATCATGCATCACAAACGTCATGCATCATACATATACATATGAAACACAAGCATAAGTAATCATAAAACATAACTGATCCTCCGCGGGACAGCGAGGGTTCGGGGGCGACAACCCCTTATAGCGGGGTCCTAGGGGCAACGCCCCTAGCTGGGGTCGCGCTGCCAGGCCAGCGTAAATTTTTTTATTTTAACGCTTCTACATATCACATTTTGCTATAGAAAAATCGATAGTCCGGTTAAAACCCCCTTAAAATCTTAGTCATTTAAAGCATTTATTTAGTATGCATTTCCAGCCCCAAACTAGTTTAAAGCCTTTAAAATAGGGGATCTAGAACTCACCTATACTCGATGAGTAGCTTCTCAATCAAGCTTGCAAAGTAAGGGTTGCAGTACACAGCCTGCAGATAAGTTAACACTCAAAGGAGTTAATTTCTGCCTAATTTTGCTACTAATTTCACTACAAGATCAGCAGTTTCGCTAGCAGTTTCGTTGCTAGTTTCGCTAGCAGTTTCGCTCCTAGTTTCGCTGGCATCTTCGCTGGCAGTTTCGTTGGCATCGTCGCTGGCAGTTTCGTTGGCATCGTCGCTGGCATTTTCGCTGCCAGTTTTGCCCAACTTTCGTTGGATAACCATGTCTGCGAAACTACCTGCGAAACTGTAGTTTCACAGGAAGACCCATAGTTTCGTTGGAGGAATACATAATTTCGCTGGATGAACACCCAGTTTCGCAGAACGGGCTAAAAATTACGAACCAACCCATTTTTGACCCAAAACTTCATTCTTTTACATCCAAAACCTTGGTTTATCACCCAATAAGCTATATATAAGCTTCTTACATGTTTTCTTACATAAAAACGTGAGTTTTGGGCGAATCTATGTCACTTTCAAAAACCCAAGCCCTAGAATATGGGTTTACATCAAAATGAAAGATTAAATGATGTTTCTTAACTAGATTCTTGGTGTTTTATTGTTTCTTGGATGCCCACGAACACCGATCTTCAATTCCGTGATCAACCGAGCCTTGAATCTTCAATTTTCTTCTCTTTCTCTCTCTACACTCTCTCTCTAGAATTTGGGGTGTTGAGTTGCAAATGAGAGCTGCTCAAGCTGATCTGTTTATGTATACCGGACGTTTTCGGGACCTTTAACTTGCCAAACACGTATCCCGCGAGGTCTACTCGGTCCATGCTCCATTATCCGCTTATTTTCTTTAAATAATCTCGGTTAAGCCCATTATTATTAAGTTGGTTGTTTCGACTTTATTCTGGGCGTTACAGATATGGTGCGAATCAAATTAAAAATTCAATAATTAGACATCAGGTTGTGGAAAACATGCAAGAACGTGTTGATTTATTAATATATGACACAGAGCAACTAGCATGGCTTGAAAAGCATGTCCAAAAACTAAAACAAAAAATATTAGAGGAATTTCCAATTCAGCATAATAAATATAACACATGTGTTGTAATTGAAGAGTTGGTAAGACAATCTGAACTTAAAGATGTTGAAATCAACGCTCCACAAGGTATAAGAAACAAAGGTTGTGGTACAAAACGAGGACTAATTGGTTCAGGGGAAAAGGCAAAAGTCAATAAAAAAGAAGCTTCAGGTTGTGCAATTTTTGTCACAAAATGGTAAATGATCATGATTTCAGAAATTGTCCTGATAGGAAAAAAGTGAAGGATTCAAGATTATGGAGATTCACATGGATTTTAGTATCATCTATGATTGGCATACATGTACCTGTCATATATATATCGATTAAGAAAATATTTTTATAAGATTTTTTATCAATGTTTATACTTGATTATTTTTGTACGCACATTTTTTTAGTTTGTATATGTTTAATTGATTTGGGTGTATCATTATAAAATAATTATTGGTCTATCATAGTATTTTTTTGTAAACTAATAATTCAAAGAAAATCCGGTTTCTAGATCTTATACATAATAAAAAACATATATGAAAGCAAAGATAATAAAATAGAAATCCATTTACTCCTTCATATATGTAAACATATAGTAACTAAAAAACCTAAATATATACAAATGCTTACATATACATAAGCATTTTAAATGAAAAAATATCATATGAATACATATATGTAAGTAAAAATTATCATACCTAATTTTTTTAATACCAACATCTAATAGATAATAAATATATTCTGCAATTTAACTATAAAATATATATTACTCATTTACAAACAAACCACTTACATATAAGATACAAGTTACATATATGTAAGCAATCAAAACCAATGTAATATACGAACCCCATAAGCAATGAACATAGACACATAACTTTAAAACCCCATAATATATAACAATAGTAGTGATAATCATTCTATGTTCCAAAACAAGATTACTAACAATCATATTAGTTTCACAAACCCCCCCTCAAATCATATAAGTTTGACGCTAATAAATGCTTTCATTCAACGTGTCTTCTGCCTCCATTACTTTGTCGTGATACACGATAATATCTGACATCGGGATTTTAGAAGCATACTTCTTTCTCAAAGAAGCTATTTTGGTCTTCTTCCATTTTTCATCTCTTGGAAACCCGCAGTCCCAGTTCTTCACATGATTACCCATGTACATCTCCATATGCCACATGACGAACACTCCACAATCTACATAGTTCTTTGATGTTGCCCATCCTATCTTAACTTTCTCAGGGTGACATGCCTCGATTTGACTCCATTTTGGGTGTCCAATTGATCGCAGATAATACATAAATATTTCTTTCTGCATAACAGTTTAAAGATATGTTAAAGTTACTTTCAACTTAAAATAATTAAACTCAATGATCTATATAGATGGAGAGGAACGTTCTAACAACTAACCACTTTCATAGGCGTTGACTTCTTAATATAATATGGATCATCGACCACCGTAACAAAAATTTCTTTTTTGTTCATATTATCAATGATCGTTATACCTGGATATTTGAAATTAAAACATATCAAGTAGAAATGATTTCCTTTGAGAATGGGGAACATCACATCGTTAAATAGTTTCATATCTTCCACCTCTTATATTCTTGAAGAAACTCATTCCAATATGAAGAAAAGAATCTAAACCGCTCCTCAAAGTGTAACACTCGATTATTTTAAAAAGACAAGAAAGGAAGAATAAAAGAAAGAAAAGCAATAAAGTCCAAGTGGAGGGACTAAAAGTGTCCTAAAGGACAAATCTTTGAAAAAGTTGGTGTAAAGGTGGGCATGGCCGCCCACCCTCACTTCACATCATCATCTTCATTCAGTTTTAGAGAGAAAGAGCAGGGAAACTCTTGGCTGAAGAAAGAAGAAGAAGAGAAAGTGAAATTCAAGGTAATAATTCAAGGTTTCTATGTGTTTATGACGGGTTTTATCCCGGTTATATGTTTATGTGCTTATGTGTTTGTGTATGTGCTCGGGTGTGTGTGTTTGCTGGTGTTTTTAGGTGTTTGAACTCATTTGCAAGCGAGTTAGAAAGGAAGAAATACCCAAGTTGCACCAGGTGAGTTCTAGACCCCGAATTCTACTTGTTTTAAACATCTTTGGGGCTGAAAATGTATTAAAATGGTTTTACAAAGTTATGTATGTTTACCCGTATGTATTATGCATGCTGAATGTTGATTTGTGAATGCTTATAGGTTGTTCATGTTTAGAATAACCATGATTAAGCTTAGAACAGATGAGGTTGAGGATTTGGTTTGAAAACATACTAGAAACCTGTTTTACAAAAGGTTCATGCCCCTGAAAATGTCATAGAAGGAATTAAGTGTAACCCATGCGCCTAGCCCATGCGCCTGAAATTGCCTTAGAAAGATTCAAGTGAAACTCATGCGCCTGAACAGTGGCCCATGTGCCTAGAAATATTAGTCGGACGACTGTGTAGGGCCATGAGCCCCAATATCATGCGCCCAAGTGGCCCATGCGCCTAAGTGTTCATACGCCCGAATAGTGCCCATGCGCCTGAATTGTTCATGCGCCTAAGAGTTGAAGCAGTTAAGTGTTGACTGATGCGCCTACATAGTAATGAAACGCCCAAACAGGGCTCATGCGCCCAAATAGTATCTAAGCGCCCAACACTTAGAATTTATTATAGAATTTTTGGGAGTTTGTGCTTTTAGGGTTTTTGACCGAGGTTGACTAGGGCTTATTAATGATGGGTTTCATGAATGATTATGATTGCTTATGATTGCCTTATGATTGTTCCTTATTATTATTATTGCTATTATTATTATTACTTATAGAATGTGACTTTACGTGGTATGTTTATTATCGTAACGTAAAGTATATTGTAATAATAAAGAGAAAGAGCAATAAAAAAAGAAGAGGAACATTAATAAAATGTTAACAAGTCTTGCAAGCTTACAGGAGGTACATGACCGTGTTGTCG
>BJCM01152295.1:0-10933 GCA_018326385.1 Flaveria bidentis | reverse complement strand
TATGACATGAATTGCTACTTGTAACTTTATCATATTATGTATGAATACCTTGAAAACTCACCAACTATTGTAGTTGACCTTTATTTTTATCATGTTTTTGGTAACCCCCAAGTTTAAAGTGGTCTTTTGAAGCTTGTAACAAAACTAGGACATGGACCTAGTTAAATAAATAAAATGTTATGTTATGTTTTGATTTATGTTTGAACTTATTTCATGTTTGAGACTTATGTTTGTACTTTCTTTTGAAACTTATAATTTTAATATTTACATTTAAATATAGCGTTATGTGGTTGTGAACGATTTTAACCCTCACATCTCGACGTTTCCGCCGTCAAGGTTGGGGTGTGACAGCTACCAAGTTTTTGAAATTATCTAACATTCACCCCCCCCCCTTTAATTTCGAATCGAAATTAGTACGGTCTTCTTTGCCTTCAAAATTGAACGAGTTGAAAATGTAAGTAGCATGTCGAATTGCCTCTCCTCACATTTATTGTGAAACTTTCTTTGCCTTCAAAATTGAACGAGTTGCTTCAAAATAGTGTGGTTTTGCCGTTTCACCATACCATTTTGTTGAGATGTTCGAGTTATTCCATGACTTTGACAATAACTTGTGAATTCATGTGACGTAATTCACCCCCCATCGATACGAAACATATTGATCTTTTTTCCGTTTTCCATCTCGGTTTGAGCCTTGAATTTCTTAAAAGTTTCAAACACTCTGTCTTTGAATTTTAGCATAAAACCCCACATGTGCCTACTAAAGTCGTCAACAAGTAAAAACATATATTTATTGCCTGAAAGTGTTGGTGTTAGATCGGTCCACACAAGTCACCATGAATAATTTTTATGACTTTCCTGATTACTTACCCACCATGCACGAGTCACATATTTGTTGTTGCTTTAAAATCTAGGGTAGTCCTCTCACCATTCTTAGAGGACAATTGTTTCAAGGAGTCAAAATTTAGATGGTCATATCTCACATGCTAAATCCATGCTTCATCATCCAAGTACGAGCGAAGGCAAATAGATTTGCCTACTTGTAGCTTGATCTTATACATGCGGTTTCGTGATCTTACTACCTGTAAGATTGTTCTTTTGTCTCGATCATATAACCACAAAAATTCGTTCTTCATTCATACTTCACGCTCGTTTTATGTGGCTTGACCGAGGCTTAGAATATTACAATTTAAGTTATGAATATAATAAACATTTTTTACTAACCTTTATTCACCATTTTTGCAATAAAGCAAAAAATGATCCTTTTTCTTTAATCTCAACATGCGAGTCATCCTCAAATTTTAGCCATCCCACTGTATGATCGTATAGTTTATTAAAGAAGGATATTTGACTGGTCATGATTACTTGCTCTATTGTCAAGATACCAAACATTGTTCTCTTTGGTATCTTCTTGATAATTCTTTGGCTTCACCTTCTGTTCATTATGATATACTTCTTCTTTTAACACTTTGAATCATAAAAAAGTGTTGGGTTTTTCTTTTTTAGCATCAACAAAGTTTACTTCGTTTTCTTTTTTTGGTTCTGGACACGTTGAAACAAAGTGACCAAACGTGTCACATCGCCAACATTTGACATTTGATTTATATTTGCCTTTTCTTTTTTCTCAATCAGGTTGCTTGAACTTGGGTTTTTCCCACGTTCGAAACCTCTACCACGGCTTTGGTTTCGGTTCTCGTTTGCACTTATTTTCCCATGTCCTTTGCCATACTCTTGGTTCCTAGATTTAGAAGAAGAATCATATTTGTTAAATAATAGCTTACCTTGGTCTCCTGGGTTTTCATAGTATTTAACATGTCTCATAAGCTTTAAGACGACCAAAGACTTCTTCAAACTTCATGTCTTTTAGATCCCCAAATTGTTCAAGTCATTCAATAATATGAATAAATCTTCTTAGAAATAAGCTTAGGAACTTCTTAACTAACACGGTTTCATCCATTAGCCAATGAAAATCTTAGTGGAATCTTCATATTTCACTCTTATTGCTTCAAACTCGGATATTAATAGTAAATTTTGAAGGCAAGCTTCGTTGACTCGATTAGCTCCAATGTGACGAGATTTAAGAGCATTCCAAACTTCCTTCGCAGTTTCGTATTGAGCGACTTGAAGGATTTGATCATCTGGTATAGCCTAGAAAATAAAAGCAATTTGCAAGTTGTATTTCTTTATATCTACTGCTACACCAATCGCGGGCTCCACGCCTTCCCACACACCATGGATATTCAGTATCAACTTGACTCGTATAGCCCATGTCGTGTAGTTAGTAGAAGTCAACATCGAAGTCAACATCAGACGTTGTAAGAATGTAAGTGCATGAATCCGTTTTCTTTTACTTGGACAAATTGGTTTACAAGGTTGCCATAACTTGAGATCGTTTTCTTCTCTTATATGTTAATGGTGTTTTGGGTTCTTGATCTAGTACTTTGGATCATGAGTAAGATATAATTCCCTGTTAAAGTTTGTAACATCAAGGGTGGTTCGGTCGATCTCGAAGGGGTGGTTTGGAGGAGATCATAAAGTCCAAGGGGCAAATGTGTTTGCTTGGAGTCTTAAGTTTCATAATTAGATAATGAGTCGGATAGTTTGTTAGAATTTGTCTTTATCTTTATGGTTGATTAGGATAAGTCATGGGATAGTATATAAACCCATTAAGAGTTATTGTTTTGGTTTATGCTTTTTCCAGTTTGTAATCTGTTTCTTCCTCGATTAATAAAGAATTTGTTTTAGTTTAGTTCAAGGTTATGCAGAGTGTTTTCTCTTGATCACTTGTTCTTGATTCAAAAAGTGGTATCAGAGCCAACCCGTTGAAAAAGATGTCCGAGTCCCAGACTATTGGAGGCGTGAAGAAGTTGAACCATACCAACTATGACACCTGGGCAACCTGCATGAGTTCGTACCTTCTCGGGCAGGATCTTTGGGAGGTTGTGAATGGAGATAGTACCACGGTACCGAGGATTGATACCAATGGGGCGATACACAAGTGGAGAGTAAAAACCGAGAAAGCATTGTTTATCATCAAAACAACAATCGAGGAGGAACTGCTGGATCATATTCGTGATCTTGAGACACCGAAACAAGCATGGGACACGCTAGCCACCTTGTTTTCAAAGAAGAATGACATGAAGCTCCAGTTACTTGAAAACGAGCTTCTGTCGGTTAGCCAGAAAGAAATGACTATACCATAATATTTTCACACAGTGAAAACGTTGTGCTGAGAAATTGGAGATCTAGACGAACAAGCAAAAATCGATGACTCTCGTATGAAAAGAATAATTATACACGGGTTAAGAACTGAGTTTCAAACCTTCATAGCAGCGGTTCAAGGGTAGCAAACTCAACCAACCTTAACCGATTTTGAAAACCTACTTGTAGGTCAAGAAGCTCTAATAAAACAGTTTAGCACCTTGAACATTAAAGTTGAAGAAGAAAAGGCGTTGTATGCTGAAAAGACCAAGAAGGGCAGGTATAATAAAGGAAATCCAAGAAACCAAGAACGTTCATGGAAGCCGGAAAATAGCAAAAAGAATAGAGAGAACCCCAAGGATGAACCCTCTGGTAGTAGAAAAGGAAAAACAAACAAACGGTTTCCTTATGCATGCTACAACTGTGGACGTAGGGGACATATGGCGAAGGATTGTCGCCAGCCTAGGGAAGAAGGTAATGCAGCCATGGTAAAGGAGGAAGAGCCGTGGGATGTTGAAGTCATGATGGCTAAAGTTCAAGAAGAATATACACTCACTGTGTAACACCCGGATATTTTCTTTGAAGCCGACGAAAGAAGAAAAAGAAATAAAGTACAAAGTCAGGGGACCAAACTTGCCAAAACAGAAGAAGGTTTGGAAGAGTGGGGGATTAAGAGGGGAGGGCAGCCCACTCTCCTCCCCCATACTTGTAAATTCGGCCATAGAGAGAAAAGGGGAGAAAATGAGAGTTTCAAGCTTGGTTCTTGTGGATTCGAGCGTGAAAGTTGAAGTGTAACGGGTTGAATCGAAGCTCTACTCGATGGTGTTGTTTGTGTGAGTTCTAGGACCCCTCTTTTACACGTTTTCAACTGATTTGAGGCTGGAACACATAGTAAACCCCGTTTTTTGAAATGTGTGTGTTGAACCCGTATGTATGTGTTCGTGTGTGATGCGAGTGGAGTTGGTTTTCGAGCTTGTGTGTGCTTGAATGGTGTTGTGGTATGTGTTTCTAACGCTTAGGATGGTTTATTTGGGCTTAGAACAGGTTTGAGAGGGTTTGGAGGCCGAAAAGTGCAGATTGGGTTTGGGATGAACTGCATTCTGCATCAGCTAGGGCTATGCGACCGAATGGCATGCGATTGAGGTTCATTCGCATGCGAGTCGTGCGACTGGAGTTCATACGCTCGTGAGTCGTGCGACTGAGGTCCATTCTCACGGGGGACATGCGACTGAGGTCCATACGCTAGGTCCATACGCCCAGGTCCATCCGCATTAGGTCCATTCGTATGGAATTCATCCGCATTAGGTTCATTCGTATGTGAGTCGTGCGACTGAGAGTCCATACACCTGGGTATTCATACGCATTAGGTTCAGTCGGCCATGGTGTCCATCCCCATAGGTCTATTCGCATAGGGTTCATTCCCCTGATGTCTATTCAACTTAGTGTTTAGTCGCCTGGGAGGCCATGCAACTAAGGGGTGTCCATACGCCCAAATAGGGCTCGTAAGCCCGAAAGAATCACAGTTTGACTTTTTGACTTTCGGGGAGATGTGTAGAGGTAAGCTTTGACTTGGGAGGTTCCCGGGGTTTCTGTAAATTAACTTTTGAGGTCATAGATGGTATGTGGGGCATGTACGTTGATGTAAGATTGTTGCTTATGCATGTTGTTACGTATGTATGATTTATGACTCGTATGGTGATTATGTAGGTTTATTATGTTCCTTGCTTTATATGATTGTCTTCTCGTGGCTTGCTTTGTATGTTAATGAATAAATTGAAAATATTATGTAATGCAAAGTGGAAGATAACGAAAAGAGAAACGAAATGAAAGAATGCATGAATAAATGAATGAACGAACGTAAGAAAGTCTTGCAAGCAAATGTATGGAGGTTCACACTCAATGCGGAGTGTTATCTCAACCGTGTGCGGGTTAGCTACCCCATGAGGATGCACACTGGGGCTTAATCCGTGTGATTAAGCAATGTATGGAGGTTCACACCCAATGAGGGGTTGTTAGCTCAACTGTGTGCGGGTTATATGCCCCATGAGGATGCACACAAGGGTTCAGTCTTTGTGATTGACCATATGTATAGGGTCCTTGTCGCTTAACCCTTGATGAATTGCTTGGTTCTCTAGAGGGGGGTTAAGCACATGACAGGACCCAGATGAAAACGAAAGACAATAAAAGTACGAAATGAATGAATGATGAAGATAATAATGATATTATCTATGTGTACGTATGATGTGTGATCACGTTTTAAAGCCTGGTATGATTTGAAAGAAAGTAAAGCATGGTTTTAAACGAAAGTAAAGTACGTTTTATTATAAAACTAGAACTCACTCAGCAACGCTGACTTTTATGTGTTTCCAGTTGGCAGGTAATGTTGCTAAGGATGGCACGGGCGGCTACTCGGCTATTTTTGGATGGCATTCTTTTGTTTAATGTTTTTGCATTGTAATGCGAACAAACTATGGTTGAAGTGAATGTTGTATTAACTTGCAAAAGCATTTATAAAGAAATGAAAGTTATTTAAATGTTCCGCTGCGATGTTTTATGAAATACAAGTGTAAATATATATTTTATGTGCGATGATTGGTCAGCTGTAAGCGTCTCGAGAGGTGAGTACCTTGTATCAAAGTTCTCAAACTTCTTGAAAGATCATAAGATCAGACGACAACTAACATGTTCCAATACATCGCAACAAAATGGAGTATCAGAACGAAAGAACCGCCATCTCGCTGAGACATGCAGGAGTATCATACACGAAAAGAATGTACCAGGAAAATATTGGGCAGAGGCCATGAAAACTATGGCTTATGTGATTAACAGAATACCATAACAGAACCAGGGGTACGTATCACCCTATGAAAAATTGTTCAAAATAAAACCGAACATAAATCATTTAAGGGTGTTCGGGTGTGTTTGCTATGTTTTTGTTCCCAACCAACTACGAACCAAGATGGAAAAGAAAACTATAAGATGTATTTTTGTAGGGATATGAATATGAAAGTTGATGTTGAGGGGGAGTGTTAAATTTTGCAACATCAAGGGTGGTTCGGTCGATCTCGAAGGGGTGGTTTGGAGGAGGTCATAAAGTCCAAGGGCAAATGTGTTTGCTTGGAGTCTTAAGTTTCATAATTAGATAATGAGTCGGATAGTTTGTTAGAATTTGTCTTTATCTTTATGGTTGATTATGATAAGTCATGGGATAGTATATAAACCCATTAAGAGTTATTGTTTTGGTTTATGCTTTTTCTAGTTTGTAATCTGTTTCTTCCTCGATTAATAAAGAATTTGTTTTAGTTTAGTTCAAGGTTGTGCAGAGTGTTATCTCTTGATCACTTGTTTTTAATTCAACATTCCCAACTTGAAATCAAATCTGAGTATGTTTTGTGATTTAACTAGAGAAAAACAAACAACAATAATCTAGTTGCTAGTTTTGTTGTTGTTCTGATCACAGATCTGACCTTTGCGATGACAATAGTCTTCTGGTCGCAAAGCTAGTCGGTATTCTCACTTTTGCGACCACAACAGTCTTCTAGTCATAAATTCAGTCGCAAATCTTTAGAAGGTCTTGATTTCTAGGCAACAAAGTTAGGGGTTGTCTAGGAATTAGTTAATTGGTTTATGTTTTGTATTTTAAACTGATTTTAAATTTGCTATTTTGTAGGATAGAAGATTGAATCAATTTAGGATACTTAGCAGCTAGTATAACTATTCTATAAATAGCCAAGTCAGGGGTGTCTTTGTAATCAGTTTTTGAATTGAATTTTTTTTGTTAATAAGAGAAGTATTTAGGTAAGAGTTGTTTTGATTTTGCAGTCACCAATTCATAATTTGATAGTCCCTTGACTCCACATTTGTTAACATCCAAATGACAAAAACATTTAAATAATGCTATTACTAACTTTTTATGCACATATATCGGTGTGGTATTATATTATTATTATTATACACTAAGAAGTGTGGAGTTTTTTAGTTAGTAGCAATCATCAAACTTAGAAAGTTCTTATGCATTACAAGTGTTTAATACACATTTTATTATTTTCTTTTCTTTCGGTATTAATTTTATATTTACACATATCCACTTTAAAAAACTTATTTCTTTTAAATCTTTTTATAGCCAATTTATAGTCCACCACTTACAATTTAACCAACTTATTTTTTCTTTTTTTAATCATTTCATATTTCTACAATTAAACTTAAATAAAGCTATTACATAATGAATCTCAATTTAATATCTTCGTAAATTGATGTTTTTAAAGTTTGTTTTTATACAAGGATTCTACGTTTTCTACGTTTAAAACGATCACTTGTTGTATGATAACAATAATAATAAATAAACAAGTCTGTAAAGAGTGTAGGAAAAGATACACAACCAATTTATTAAAGTTATAGTAGACATTAAGAAATTCACTCTACATCATATACAGGTCATTGTGTAATTCTAATCAAGTAATCGTGTAATAATCGTCAAGCAGTTCATTATGTTTATTGTTAATCATCAAGTCTAGTGTTGATCATTATGTTATCCACTATGTCTAATGTTGACCATTGTGTCATTATTATGTTTTTTAAAAAGATGATTTTCGAATAACATGATACTGAAAATATAAACTTTATACGTTTCTAGTTCCTTGTATAATTCTCATGAGGTAATTGTGTAATGTTTGTCAATTCAGAACATTACATAATGACCTGACGAAATTGCACAATAAGTTTAAAAAATGTGAAAAAAAATGTTTTTTGTATCAACACTATATGTGTTTTAATTATAAAATTGCTTTTTTCTGATGTAATTTATTTTAAAATATAATATCATGTGTTAAAGTTATAGTTGTTTAGATTGAACAAAACTTGAGAAGGAGGAACATAAAAAATCAAACTTGAGAAGGAGGAACATTAAAAAAATCAAACTTGAGAAGGAGGAACATTAAAAAAATCAAACTTGAGAAGAAGGAACGTTAAAAATATCAAACTTGAAAAGGAAGAACATTACTAATTTTCCCTCGATCTAATCATGATAAAAAAAACACGTGTAAAGATTTTAATCATTCTTAGACTTTCTACTTTTTACAAACTTTTTTGTTAAACAATTCCTTTAAATTATAATTGAAGTTTCTATTAAGATGAGTAAATTAAAGATTATGTTCTTTGTAAATAATAGTTTGAATTTTGCGCGATGCAACATGAAGCGCAACATATAGGTTGGAGATTTTAAGGGTATGCATAAAGTGGTTTAGATCAGTTTTGAGTAAAATCAACGGGAAACCCAAAACATAATTTTAAAGTTTTCTCCATTTTTTTAAAGTTCTTATATACAAGTAATATTTTTTTTGTCCTTGAATTCTGTGATTTTATGCATATAATTTTAAATTAGATTTTAATACTTATCTATACAGAAAAAAAAATATCATTCATTAGAAAGTTTGTCAATATATAACAAAATAAATTGAAATATGATATACATATGAATTAATATGTCATTCATTAAATAATAAACTTTTTTCCTGTTAAAATTCTCAAAAACCAAAACGGACCCATTTTGTGTCTTAAATTAAAGTGAAATGCAAACTTTTTTTCATTTCAAATGCGTTATATAATAGTATATATATATATAATTATATGGTGTAGCTTTACACTTTAATAATTATATTGGATAAATTCTTTTTGTTATAAATTGTGTCTTTATTATCCTTTGCATCAATTACATTAGATGATTTAGGATGGGGTGCTTAGTATTCAATAATTACATTGGTTGTCTTTTTTTTTTCTTTTGGCAAAATATGGCCCCGCCTCAAGTCACCCCATGTGAACCCCTAAGGCCGTCAGTGGCATCGATATGGTTAATGTGGCAACGACCACTTCGGGTTCCTTGACCACCCGGGTTGTTTGATTTTATTGGGTATAAAATTGGTAGGGTTATGTTACACATAAGTGCCCTTACAACACTTGGTCACTCTATTAAAGATACTAAGCCCATTTATAATGACTATGATGATTTTGATAATAAGGGTGACTTGGTAATTGTGGATGAGATGGTTAGCCTGATCATGGGAAGGCTTTGATTATTCCCTGGGCGCTTAGTACAACACACAAATTCGATACTCACGAGGATATATGGAGATGCAATAGCATTTTCACACTAAGTGCACCTTTAAGGGTACCATTTCTTTGTTGCCATAGGATAGTAGGGGAACGAAGGAGTTTACTACTTTATGTCATCATCAACTTATAGTGCGATCCTCATGGTATGTTAGCAATTCTCTTGATCAATTTCGGATAGTCCTTCGGTTAGGATTTATTCTTATGTGGCCGCTTAGGTTGTTGTTCATATATGAAATTGGGGATCGATCGAATGAGGCAAGGGGCTCCTAGTGTTTTCATGTCTATGGATTTACATTTAGGAAATATTTTGACCTCAACTTTTAATATTAAGATTCTTGTGCTCAATAATTATTCCCTTGAGCTTTTAGCGCTAGCTACAAATGAATTAAAAGACTTTGGAGCATGGAGCATGACGTGGTACCAGAGTGATTTAGTGAGTTTTGGAAGTCGAAATTTCCTCTCATTTATGTAACTGTAGGTTCCCACTTAGGGAGTCTTTTTGGCACGATCCTTGTCACCAAAGTTCTTGTGGCACTTTACGTTGGGACTTACTTTTAAAGTTGGGGCCACACGTGTTGAATACTTTTTTTGTCTTGGGGTGTGACACATTCTACCAATGGCTCTTTGGTATCGTGGTTGTGGTTAGCATGAGGTGGGCTCGGGTTTTTTCGCTTCGAGCTCGTACAATTGTGTTGGGTTAGGTCGTTGATGGCATTGGGTGATGGAATGTTTTTTAATCATCTTAATGTGTTGGACAGCCATTTTTGTTAATATGGAGTAAAAGGTTGTTTGGTAATTTCTGGATGATTAAGTATTGAACCAATAAAAGGTCTGAACCATTAAGTGTTGAACGATTAAGAGGTCTGAACCATTAAGAGCTAGTATATCGTTTAACTATTCAAAGGCAAATATCTGATCAATTTGAATAAAAGATCTTAACCATTCAGCATTAGACCTATTAACCATTGAGCATTAGTATAATGTTTAACCATTCAGAGGCAAATGTCTGAACCATTCAGAGATTTACTGGCAAAACAAACAGTCTAAACCATTAAGTGTTGAACCATTCAGACATCTGAATCATTAAGATACTAAACCAAATGCTACCAAACAACCCCTAAGGTGGTGGATCAAATGGGTCTTGATGAGGAAAATGGTAATGTGGGCTTCAGTGTCATTGGGTTATGAAAACATAAATTGGGCCAAGGCCATGTTTGGGGTGGTGATCTTGGGTTTGAGCCTATTGTTATAGGGCTTTGGCCTTTTGGGTTTGTGTTGTCGGATGGTGTTTTGATTGTATGAGTTTCATTATATTGTTTAATGCAGGTGCATTCACATTGCAATTGACAAGAGATCTGTTTGGAAGGCAACCCGCCCAACCCAACTCTATCCTCTTTATTTTAATGTATACGAAATATTAGCACTAACTATGCTAAACTTGTGTATTACACAGGTTGGGTAAATAAATATTAAATAGAATGAAAACTTATTACTTATTGACTATCCTCTTTGTATACGAAATATTAGCACTAATTATGCTAAACTTGTGTATTACACAGGTTGGGTAAATAAATATTAAATAGAATGAAAACTTATTACTTATTGACTATCCTCTTTGTATACGAAA
>BJCM01152292.1:0-10994 GCA_018326385.1 Flaveria bidentis | reverse complement strand
ACTAGTTGTTCAAGGGTACACACAAGAAGAAGGGATTGACTACACTGATGTCTTTGCTCCTGTAGCAAGACTGGAAGTTGTTAGGATATTCCTGGCATTTGTTGCATCCAAGAACTTCAAGGTCTATCAACTTGATGTGAAGTGTGTTTTTCTGTATGGAGTGATTGATGAAGAGGTGTATGTCAAACAACCACCTGGTTTTGTAAATCCTGATCATCCTGATTATGTCTACAAGCTTGACAAAGCTCTTTATGGGCTGCATCAGGCACCTAGGAAGTGGTATGAGACTCTATCTCAGTATCTCTGCAAACATGGATACTGGAAGGGTACTATAGATGGAACTCTCTTCATCAAAGGACAGGGAAATGACTTGATGCTAGTTCAAGTATATGTAGATGACTTCATCTTTGGTTTAACTTTTCCAATGCTTTGCAAAGACTTTGAGAAGCTGATGAAGGACAGATTTGAAATGAGTGCCATGGGTGAACTCAATTTCTTTCTAGGAATTCAAGTGAAGCAAGTTGAAGATGGCTTCTTCATTAGTCAGTCAAAGTATGTTCAAGACATACTCAAGAGGTTCAACATGACTTACTGTAAGATTGTTAAGACACCCATAGCTAGAAACCACTCTTTTGGACCTGATCTTGAGAGGGAGTGTGTAGATGAACATCTTTACAGGGCTATGAATTAGTCTCTTATGTATGTTACAGCTAGCAGGTCTGATATCATGTTTGCAACATGTATTTGTGCAAGATATCAAGCCAACCCTAAGATGTCTCACTTTATCACTGTCAAAAGGATTCTAAGATACCTCAAAGGTGCTTCAACACTTGGTCTATGGTATCCTAAGAATTTTGACTTTAATCTGTAATGCATATATAGATAGTGACTATGGTGGTTGCAACATGACTGCAAAGTCTACATCTGGGGCATGTCAGTATCTTGGTGGAAGGGTTGTCTCATGGCAATGCAAGAAACATTCCTGTGACTCTGCATCAACTGCTGAAGTTGAATACATTGTTGTTGCAAGCTACTGTGCTCAAGTGCTTTGGCTTCATAATCAGATGTTGGACTATGGGTTAAACTTCAAGGAGACTTCCATTCATATAGACAACAACAATGCTATTTCAATCACAGAGAATCCTGTGCAGCACTCAAGGACTAAACACATCAACATCAGGTATCATTTAATAAGAGATAATTATGAAAAGGGATTAATTAAACTAGTCAAAGTTCACACAAATGAACAATATGTTGATCTGTTTACAAAAGCTTTTGATGAACAGAGATTTAAATATCTAATATCATCTATTGTGATGATAAACTTTGAGTAGGTTTTTCTCAAAACTAATTCTTATTATTTCTTAAAATCTATGTGTCCTAAGTTCCCTAATTCATCACTTTCATAAGCTCATGTTTTCCTTGGATGAAAATCTTTTTGAAGACTTTCCTTAGATTTTTTAAAATTTTTGATCCTTCGAAAGATATGCTTTTATCTTTGTAAGAAAAATCATGACTTCAAACCATATAACTGTCTAAGAAATTTACCTTCGGAAGAAATTTCTGAGATATCTTCCGAAGCTTAAATGCTTGTTTCGGACACTTATATGTTATCAAGGACCATCCTCTTACGAAGCAAATTAACTATCGGAAGCTTTGTTCATCTGGACAAAGCATTCAAGTCTTCATTTTTCTTCCGAAACAAAATTTTCACAACTCTTAGGAAAATCTTTCAAAGTCATTTTAGCTTCGGAAGCTTTTTCATTAAAACTGCTGAAGATAATTTACCTTCGGAAGCTTTTTGACTTCCAAGAAAACTACTTTTTGAGCAAAAGTAAACTACTTTTTCAGTGGTGGGAACGATATTTGGATTTCAAAGTTTATCCTCTTTCATTAAACTTTATCTGAAATCCTTTTTCACATATAAACCTAACGGTTTACCCTCTTTCTATCATCTTTTTCTTCCTCCAGACCTAAAACCTCAAACTTCTCTCAAAAATTTCTTTTTTCCTTCTTTCTTCATTCTTAAGCTATCTCAAAATGGCCAACCCACATCACAAAAATGACCTGAACTTTTCCATGCAGTTACACAGACAACATAATCAGTTTGTTTTATTAAGCTCTGAGAAAGATCCACATTTCTCAAATTTTTGATGTTTCTTAGCTCTGCCAAACTAATTCACCTCCCTAACCATTGATCCTCCGCTTTATGAGGATCAGTTGCTAGAATTCTGGAAGACCTGTCAAGAGGTTATGGATGGGGAGAAGGCACTGTCTGCCACAGTGCAGGGGAGAACAATCTTCATCACTCTGGCCATCATCAACACGCATCTTCAGCTGGATGATGAAGAAGGTGAGGTGTTCTTTCCCAAGGAAGCTGTTAACCAGTCCTTTGTGCAGATGGGATATGAGGGAGATTATTCTGTCAAGACCTTCAAGAAAGGCAATGTCTCATCCAAATGGAAATTCCTGCTCCATGTGGTTATCCACAACTTATGAAACAAGCATGGTGGTGGGACCAGATTCCTGAATATCTCTCTTTCATTGTCCATGGGATGGTTCAAGGGGTCAAGTTCAGGTACTCTCAGTTTGTTTATACTAATCTGCTTGCAAACTTGGACTCCTTAGAGTATTACATGTTCTGTAGATATGTTCACTACATTCTTAACTGTGAACTGGGCTCACGATTAAGGGAAATGGGTAATATTCTTAGATGAAACCCGATATCTTTAAAATACTGAGAAAGCCCACTATTGGCTTCTCTGGGGTAGAAACAACCTTGGTCCAAAAAACATTAGAGCTCATTGCTCAAGGCGACAATCTAACAGCACCAGCTAGTGTTGAACCCACACCTTCTACTTCCCTACTCAGACTATTCACAAATGAAAACACAAATGAACACCTACTCGGACTATTTAGTTTGTGCAGGCCCCCATACACTCACCTATACAGGAAGAAGTGAACACTGGAGCTCCCACTTCTCCTGAGGAGCAAACCACTCCCATTCCTTCTATGATCAGTGTTGAGGTACCTCATGCTTAGCCTGATGAGCTCATTAGCCAAACTGCTTTAAACCATCACTCTGAGTTTCAACACTCAAGTGATCAACCTTCAGGGGATAGTTACCACCCCCAGTCTTTAGATCTAAACCAACCAATCCCCAACCTTGACTTCTATACTGATAAAGATCTAGGTTTTAGTGAGTATCATGATTCTCTCTTCTTTTCCCTGACTCAAAAAGAGATGAATGCTCCTGAGTCTCCTATTTCTATCCATACATCAGTCACCTACTACTAAGGTGGACACTTCTGAACCTGTTCAGGATGTCCATATGGAAGAGGGTCTCACTTTTGCAACTCAGCCCACTGACTCCTCAACTGAGACTGTCAGTGAGTAGAGGAAAACTAGCAGCCAAGTACCTAAAGCTGTTGATGAGAGAGAGGACTCTGCTCCAATCATCTCATCCCCTAATGATTCTTCTGATGAAGATGAGGGAATCTAAGACTAAAGGTGAAAAAACTATCTAAAACATGCACCTATTTAGTCTCCAAGGTTAGTCACCTTGAATCTCAAGTGACTACCTTGCAAAACAGGGTCAATGATCAGCAACTTGTGATTTCATATCTTAAGGACAAACTAGCTGGGAGACCATTAAGAGGAGCTCAACCAGGAACACAAGAACCTGTGAATGTGATTGATCTAAATCCTAGCTCACCTATGCAAGTGGTTATGCTACCAAAAAGGGGGAGAAAATCATTACAATCAAAAAACCTAGGAGTTCTTCAGAGAGTATGGACATTGAGGACTCACCCTCCTCACTTGTAATTGTGCATACTCAGCAACTTCCTCAAGTTCATATTGATATGGACTCTATAGACTCCTTAATACGGAATTTGTATGAGGAAGGGATACCAAGGGCTATGTCATCTCCACCATCTTCAAATCACATCATTGGGTGGAGTTATGACAGCAACAAAAGAGCCCTCATCATTCTTAGAGTTCAAGGGCAACAGAGATCTTCAATTTTCACACCTTGAACTTCTATGAAAGTCTGGATCTAGTGAACATGCCACTTGTCAATCCAAGCCAGTCAAGACAAGCTAACAGGATGGCTTAAAGAATCCAGGACAGGATCATTGCAGAGTTCAGCTTCAGAAGTAGACTAAGGCAATCAGGAGATTGAGGAGGAGGAGAGAGAGAGAGAGAGAAGAAAAGGAAGCTGAGGGGAGAAAGTTCCTCTTCTAGGTATGCAAGACTCATGGTGACTGCAATTAGGGCTGCCCCCAGACCAAACACTCAGCATGATGAGTTGAGGGCAGTCAGGATCAATTACTTGCAGAGCAGGAACTATGACATTGACAATGTCATTTCTCTCCTCTTAGAGGAATTGAATGAATTGGTTGACATGGAAAGGTGAAAGGAGAAGAAAGAGGTAGAAGATACAGAGCTACTGGTACAAATCAAAGAAGACAGAAGAAAGAAAAGATTGTACAAGCATGTGCCTACTCTCTCCCCAGTTCAAGAAAATCCTGCACATGAGGATGTGGTTCAACAAGAACCTCAGGTATATAAAGAAGAAGACAAGATCAAAATGATCAACTACTTGAGTGCCATAGGCCTCTATCAGGCAGAAGCACTTCTTCCCTTATCATATGACTATGTTGAGTTTGAGTATCTTAAACAACTTGAACTTGAGATAGTCAAGGAAAGAAAGACAATCAAAAGGAAGCTAAGGGAAGAAACTGCCAAGTCAAGAGCCATCATCCAAAAAAGCATGAAGAAGTCTGCAAACAATCAGAGGATGATGAGCTTCTTGAAGTTGTATGGATTCTCCGGAAGGAGACTTGGCCCCATGTCTCTATCCAGTATGGATGAGCATATCAGGGTGATCAAGAAGAAGATAAAGAGTGGAGAGCAATTTGACTTACACTCCCCTCAAGTCAAGCTCCACCTGAAATGAAGGTTAAGGCTGAACAAGCAGAGACAACATAACCTGGACCTCCTACTGAATCTCAGCAAGCTTCATCTTCTGATTTATAGCAGGATCAACCTCCCTCTCCTTCTGAACCTGTGAGAGAGGAAGACCCAACTAAGAAAGACAATAAAGATCAATCAGGTGTTGTAAGCCAGTCTTCTCAGTTCAAAGTTATAAAGATAAAGAAAAGGATGGCTTCAAAGCCAAAGCCAAAGAAGAAGAAGGTTGCATCCTTTTCTGAACCTCAGGATGAGTCAAAACATCCTGAGGATGTGCAGCTAGAGGACATCTACACATGGGAAGACATGTTTCAGTTGCCTCTACATGTTCTCTTTGACATGAGAAGACATTTTGACAGTCTAAGGGATCCTGATCATCTCATGAAGAAAGGGATGGTCATTATTCTGACGAGGACGGTCAATATCTGAAGTCTACTAGTGTTTTTGTAGCATCAGCCTAGGGGAGTTTGTAGAGATTGTATGAAGAGGCTGATGCAACCCAAACACCCAAAGTCTTTCTTGCATGCTGCATAAGTACACTCAGGAAGAATGCTTCAGAAGTTTCACACATGCAACAGAAATATTCTAAGTGTGAAATCTTCTGAAGCCAAGACCAATATCTTTTGAAGCCAAATATGAAGTCTTCTGAAGCTTCAATAGACAAAGTCTTCCGAAGCCAACACTTGAAAACAGATTTCTTCTGAGGAATTTTAACAACATGCTTTATCTGAAGTACTTTTCCATAAAGCTGGACCCCTTTCCACTGCAACTCTGTAAAGTCACCAACTTACATGAGTTGGTGAAAAGGTCCATGTGTTTTGTAACTATACATTAAGGTCTTAAGTCTGGTAACTTTCTACTTCATGTACTTTATCCTTTTTGTAATAGATAAGGATGTGAACTATGGCATGTCATAGTCACTAGTCAAAAGGCAATCAGCATTTTGACTCTACAATTGATTTTGTGTTGTGTCTAGTCAATTGTATCCAACTGGCCTTCAAAGTATGGCCGGCTGCAAGATGTAGTATAAGTATCTCATGTTCTTATAACTTTCTTTTATTCTTTGTAACACTTGTAATAGAACTTGAGAAAGTAATATACTGCAATCTTGAAAACCATCTACTTATGTATCTTGTTCTCTTGTTTTGTCTCTTAGTTACTTGTGTTCTTAGTATCATCTATTGTGGTTAATCCAACTCACTGTTTGATTAAGTTAAGTTGCTCTCCTCTTTGTGTTGTTATGTTGTAAGTGGCCACCCTTCACTAGTCCTACAAATCGCAACTTTAACCAATCATCTTCATCATCTCAAGGATCCACTTGGGGGAAAATCCAAGGTGAAATTGGTGCAACTACCACCACACTGGCAGGTGTGATAGTTTCCGATGGTAGCGTTGTGTGAAGGTTGGACACGCAGAAAAGGATTGTCGTGGAGAACTTATAAAGAAACCTCAACAGCCTCAGCAGCCTCAACAACCCCATGAAACACTAGAAGGTTGCTTTGAGTGTCGAAAGGAAGGGCACTTCAAGAAAAACTATCCTCAACTGAAAAAATGGGAATGGCAACGGATTTGGTGGCCACAACAACAATGGTGGTAATGGTGACAACAATGGAGGCAACAATGGTGGATCCAAAGGGAGAGCCTTTGTCATGGGTTTAGTTGAAGCTCTAAATGATCCTAATACTGCTACTGGTAAATTTCCTGTAAATGGTCGTTTTGCTTCTGTAGTGTTTGAGACTGGAGCCGATAGGAGTTTTATCTATACTAAGTTTTGTAACCTCTTAAGTGATATGCCCTCTTTCTTGGAGTCTAAATATGATATAGAGTTGGCTGATGGTAAGCAAATCTTTATTACGCATATTCTTAAGAATTGCAAGATAGAACTCGCTGGTCATACCTTTGACATTGACCTTATGCTTGTTACTCTTGGAAGCTTTGATATGGTCGTAGGCATGGATTGGCTGTCACAGAAGCAGGCTAAGGTGATTTGTCAAGACAAGGTCATTCATATTCCCGTTGTAGATGGGGAAATGCTTTTGGTTTAGGGCAAGAGTGGTGCTATGATAGGCATCATATCGTTCATGAAGGCTCAGAAGTGATTATACAAGGGCCACATGGCCATATTAGCTCTCGTCTCTAACCAACAACAAGAGAAAAAGAAGATAGAAGACATTCTGGTGGTACATGACTTTCCGGAGGTGTTTCTAGAGGATTTGGTTGGACTACCACCTCATCGCCAAGTCGAGTTTTAGATCGATTTGGCTCCTAGAGCTGCTCCGATTGCGAGAGCACCTTACTGGTTAGCACCAAACAAACTATAGGAATTATATACACAACTCCAGGAGCTGTTGGATAAAGGGTTTATTCGACCGAGCTTATCACCGTGGGGAGCACCTGTTCTCTTTGTTAAGAAGAAAGATGGTACATTCCGAATGTGCATCGACTACAAAGAGTTGAACAAGGTCACGGTCAAGAACCGATACCCTTTACCTCGTATCAACGATCTATTTGATCAGCTTCAATGTCAAGATATTATTTGATGATTGACTTGAGATCTGGTTATCAGCAACTTAGTGTCCGAGAAGAAGACATCTCTAAAACAGCATTCCTTACTCATTATGATCATTACAAGTTCTTGGTCATGCCTTTTGGGTTGGCAAATGCACCAGGAGTGTTCATGGATCTCATGAACCGTGTGTACAAACCCTACCTTGATCAGTTTGTTATCGTATTTATTGATGTCATATTGATATATTCTAGGACCAAGGAGGAACATGAGGAACACCTACGTTTAATCTTGGAGCTGCTTAGAAAGGAACAGTTGTACGCCAAATTTTCTAAGTGTGACTTCTGGATTTGTGAGGTGCAATTTTTGGGTCATATTGTTAACGAGAAGGGAATACATGTGGATCCCGCAAAGATTGAGGCATTAAGGAACTAGTTGGTACCCAAGACGCCTAGTGAAATAAGGCAATTTCTTGGACTAGCAGGATACTATCAGTGTTTCATTGAGGGATTCTCAAAGATCGCTTAACCTCTCACAGCATTGACCAATAAAGGAACAACCTATAAATGGGATGAGAGTCAGGAAGCTGCTTTTCAGTAGCTGAAGTAGAAACTTTGTAATGCACCGATAATAGTGTTACCTGAAGGAAGTGAGGATTTTATGGTTTACTATGATGCTTCTATCCAAGGACTTGGTTATGACCTGATGCAACTTGACAAAGTAATAGCTTATCCCTCTTGACAACTGAAGGTCCATGAAAAGAACTACACTACTCATGACTTCAAGTTAGGAGAAGTGGTCTTTCCCTTGAAGATCTTGAGACACTACTTGTACGGTACCAAGTGCCCAATTTACACTGATCACAAGATTCTTCAGCATATGTTTGAGTAGAAAGAGCTTAACATGAGGCAACGATGATGGGTGGAATTATTAAACGATTATGACTATGCCATTAAATACCACCCAGGAAAGGCAAATGTAGTCGCTGATGCCTTAAGTAGAAAGGAAACCTCTAAACCCCGATGAGTGCGTGCCCTATAATTGTCGATTAGCACTCACTTGCCCGAACAAATTAAGGAAGCCCATACGGAAGCCTTGAAAGGTGAGAACGTTAGATTCGAATCTTTACGTGGGATGGATAAACAGTTAGAAGTCAAATCCGATGGAATACGATATTTCATGGATAGACTTTGGGTACCTTTATATGGGAATCTAAGATACTTGGTTATGAGTGAAGCTCACAAGTATAAGTATTCCATACATCCCGACTCTCACAAAATGTACCATGACTTGAAGGCGCACTACTGGTGGCCTAACATGAAGGCAGATGTAGCTACATACGTGAGCAAATGCCTAACATGTTCTAAGGTTATAGTGGAATATCAGAAACCATGTGCGTTACTGCAACAACCTGAAATCCCCTTGTGGAAGTGGGAAAAAATCTCCATGGACTTCATTACTAAGTTTCCTAGAACTAATAGTGGTTGTGACATGATATAGGTGATCATGGACCGACTGACAAAGTCAACACACTTCTTGGCGATCAAGGAGACTGATAAAATGGATAGGTTAACGCAAATTTACTTGAAGGAAGTAGTTTCATGGCATGGCGTGCTGATCTCGATTATATCTGATCGTGAAGCTCGTTTTACGTCCTATTTCTGGCAATCGTTACAGAAATCTTTCGGTACGCGTCTGGCCATGAGCACTGCCTACCATCCACAGATCGATGGTCAAAGTGAACGTACCATTCAAACTTTGGAAGACATGTTGTGTGCTTGTGTGATCGACTTTGGGAATAATTAGGAAGCTCATTTACCGTTGGTTGAGTTTTCTTACAACCATAGTTATCATACTAGCATCAAGGCAGCACCATTGGAGGAATTATATGGGCGAAAGTGTAGATCACCAGTTTTTTGGGCGGAAGTTGGTGATAGTCAATTGACTGGTCCTAAATTGGTACATGAGACCACAAAGAAGATAGTGCAGATATGAAACCGCGTGAAAGTTTCACCGTGGAAGGGTGTAATTCGGTTTGGCAAGAGAGGAAAGCTTAATCCAAGATATGTTGGACCATTTGAGATTCTGGAAAGAATAGGTCCGGTGGCATATCAACTGGACTTTCCTTAGTCACTGAGTGGTGTTCACAACGTATTTCACATCTCAAATCTGAAGAAGTGCCTATCTGATGAGACACTAATTGTACCACTCGAGGAAGTACAAGTAGATGATCAATTACGCTTTGTGGAAGAACTAGTTGAAGTAATGGATCGTGAGGTCAAGAATCTAAAGCAAAGCAAGATACCTATATTCAAAGTTTGTTGGAACTCAAAACGTGGACCGGAATTCACGTGGGAACGCGATGATCAGATGAAGCTCAAGTATCCTCATCTATTTGAAACGACAGCAACAGCCGGGGAAGGTACTGATTAAATTTCTGGACGAATTTCTTTCAACATGGGGATGATGTGACAACTCACTTGATTTTGTTATGCGAATGCAGTAAATTAGGGATGTAGCACAACCATGTAACGCAATTTTTGGTATGAAAATTCTTTCAACATGGGGATAATGTGACATCCGGTAATTTTCTGTTACCAAACTCCGTTAGTTCTGTTAAGTCTTGCATACACATGTCGTGAGCACACACTAGTTGTCGTTGAACGTTGGAGACTTAATAATAATAATCTATGATAAACAATAATAATCTAATTAATAATGTTTATTATTAGTTGTGATTAGGTTGTTCATGATTTTATATAATTTTAAATGTTTGTTTTATAAATTTTACGCGATAATGTGACAACATGTAATATATATTTCGTGTGTTGTGTGACTTATTATAAATGTCTAGGATTATTATTATTGGTTAATAATACTTTTGTTGGGTAGTTAAAAACTATAAAAAAGTATTAGAAAGATTGGTTTTTAAAAAATAAAATCAATGGGTTTAAATTGTAATTGCCTTTTAACTAAAAGTTACCATTATTAACCAAACATCAACCCTAATCCTACCCCAAACCTTATTTTCGGCCGCAGCATCACCCCCGACACCTCTTCACCTTGCAAATTTGATCCAAGAACAAGAACGTAAGTCGAATTCCAAGTGGTTTCAAGTATTACAAGTTGATTTCAAGTGATAATCATCATCTAAGCACATCTAAAGGTTAGTTTTGATTAGTTCTTCATGTTGATTGTTCTTGATGAACCCTAATCCATGAAATTGATGATGATTATATGAAATTGATGATTCTATGATGATTATATGATGTTAGTTTGGTTGTATGAATGCAAGATTATGTTGATTGTGCAAGAAATCTAGGGTTTGATCATCTAGTTCATACATTGTCATAAGAGGAAACTTTTTGTTCATGGAATTCATGATTTGATGATGCTAAAATGTTAGATGCAATGCTTAGATGTTAGTTTAATTGAATTGTGCAATAAAATCCATGAAATTGTGATGTTGATCATGACTTACTAAAAGTAGAAACTTTTGTGTATGATGTTTGGG
>BJCM01152291.1:0-13076 GCA_018326385.1 Flaveria bidentis | reverse complement strand
GGGAGATGTTTCTTGCAAATCCATCTTGTACATGTTCCATTTCCTGGGGGCTCTAAGCAGGATATGCTCATGAGGAATGACCACACCAGGCTTGAGAACAATGCACTCATGCTCAATAAAGAGCATGTTATGACTCTGATCACAAAATTGGGATACACTCAGAAGATTGTACCACCGCCAGGAATGACTACACCACAGCCCACTCTGATTCCACCTCCTATATTCACCACATCCACTACTACCACCACCAGTCACCAAGCAAGTCCCTCCACCCACTCTACATTCACAACTAGACCCACTCTACCCCATATCAGGTTAGAAGAACAACTTACTAACCTTAACAACATTATGCTAAGGCTGCTTGACACTAATGAGATAAGGGTAACTCAGCTAAACAAGATGATGGAGGTGAATGCAACCCAGGCTAAGCAGATAGTGCATCTAAGCGAGAAGAGTGCTCAGTACGAGATGGCATTAGGCCGAGCCCACCATGTGCTTACAAGTCAAAATGAGCTGGTGTTGGTGTCGGTAAAGAGGATTGAGGAGCTTGAGAAGAAGAACAAGAGGATACTCCTAAAGCTCAAAGGATAAAATTCTGAGCCATTAAAGATCATGGATGATGATGATGATGATGTTGATGATGATGAGGATGAACATGACTCTGAGGAGGATGTTGGTGAAGGAGGACCGAGCGGTAAAGATAGAGAGGACGATGATAATCAGGAAGGTGATGCTGCTGCATCAACCTCTCCTCAAGCTCAAGAGAGGCGTACTAAACAAATCCAAGATCAAGGATCCTCGTCCTCAGCTCCTCCAACAGAAGAATCAAAAGATTAAGACAAAAGTAATGATTAGATGTCTTTGTATTTAAATCTTTTGTACTTGAATTATATATTACATTATTGTAATTATTGATCATTTATGTTTGTTTATGTCTTAATGCTTTATATAATGACTTATGTGTGGCGTGTTAAATGTTTAATCAAATAGATGAAACTCAACAGCAAGATGAGTAAGATGTCATCCCCCTTCAGCAAATCAAGACTCTCCTCACGATGATTCTTGATTTGTAAGGGATTGTCAGAAGGTCAGTGAGCTACACTCCCGAGGAAGGAGAAATCATTCATGATCTGACCGATGACCAGCTAGCTGAGATATTTCGCCTCAATCCTGATGATATTGTCAAAGATGCTCCAGAAGTCGATGTTCTAAGTGATGAGGAGCTACAGGATGTTGATGAGATTGAGATAGAGGATGTTACAGCTGAGCACTATCCAGAGTACACTGACCCTGAAGGAAATGTTATCCCCAACCTGGGTGAAAATTTTGGCAGTGCTACTTTTGATAAGTTGGAAGAGATGGAGAAAGAGAAAGAAAAGGATGAAAGTAAAGCCCAAGCTTCTGACGCCAATGTTGATCTCAAAAAAGCTGAATGGGCCGCTTGCTTTGCAGAAATGAAAGCCCAACGCGCACCTCCCAAGCATAATGCCTAGACCAAACTTTACAGAGTCAAAAGACATCAGAAAGTGTCAGGCAAGATTATCATGTGGGCATATTTTGAAGACTTGGAAGTCTATGTAGTTAAAAGAGAGAAGGGATTGAGTACTTCAGATATCCTCATGATTTGAAGACTCTTCCTGGTTTTGAGTTCAACCAACTGGCATGCTTAGATCTGCTGTATTCTAATCCAAGAAAGATGCCAGGTTGGTTTGAGGCTGCATGAAAGAAGGAATACTACAGCAGGTGGGTAAACTTCAGACCTCAACAACTGAAGAGGTACATTCGTAGGTCTGAAGAGGATCCTATATCTGGAAAGCCTAAGGTCGTGCTGAAAAGGAGTTCTCCGCACACAATGTCAAAGATTCCCTTACGAGAAATGCCTCAAGACTTCACTCCATATTTCAAATGGTGGTATTACGATTGGCGGACGGGTGAAGCGGTCATAGTTCTGAACAGAGAAGGAAAAATAGAGACTATCAGGGTATTCAACCCAATGTGGCTTACAAACTTGTCGGCTGAAGATGTCTACACATTATACAAGTGGCCACTGTTCTATGACACGCATGATATTGTACAAGCTCTCCAGTTTCAACACGTCATACGACTGTGCTTTGCATTTGAAATACGTGTAGGAGTTACAAAAGAGGAGAAGTACAAGAAATTCGAAGAACATGTAAAGAGTGTTGGACAATAGAGTAAACTAGGACCAAGGGAGAGTTTGTAGATACATCATGTTACTAGTTTATGAGCTTTAATGTAAAAGTCTTTCATGACTTACACATATGTAATGAATTGATTCAATGAAATATAATATGTGGTTGATGCTTATTAATGTTTATTTATTTCATATTATTATTGTGTTGGGTATAATTCATATGTATGAACTTATTATATAGGTTTTAAGTTATTATGCATAGTTCTTTGTCAATAATGATTGAGAAATGTGTTCAAACTAGTTAAATGGGTCTTCATGCTAATGGACCATACTTATGGACCATATGCATGAATACATCATGCTTATGGACCAGTCGCACGACTGAACTAGGAGTCTGGATCAGTCGTATGATTGAGACATAAGATTGACTCAGTCACACGAATGAAGCTTCATTCGTGCGTATGACTTAGTCGCATGATTTAGTCGCACGACAGAACCATGCTAATGGTTCAGTCGTACGAATGAAAACTACAAACCTATAAATACCACTTAATTCATGAAAAAACACAACAATTGACAACAATTCGATAACAATTGAGAGAACACTTCGAATACACGAACGCTAGCGGTCCAGAACGTCCAAGAAAGCCAATCCAACTTCAAAGTCCGTTCTTGATCGATTCCTACTCATTCTTAACGTTTATTTTATTCTTATATCGATCAGGTTAACGTTCTCACTGATTGGATCGCCAATCAAATAGGATTCCGCTCTATTTGATCTGGTTTCATGCATTATCAGTTAGTATTCCGTACATACACGGTCCTGACAGATTCACTGAAGTAATAGTTTGAGAACTTCACTTATATTGTTGGAGAGACCCTCAACTAGCAATACTTCAGGTATATGGATATAATTTCTTCCCTTCAGTCTGTGGGAAATGCCCTTGAATTGAGAGATCTCACTTGAAAACTCATGAGTGCACTCCCAAATGAGTGGACATTCTACTGTGTCTCTGTTAAGAGGACATAAAACTTGAACTCCCTCACCATGACTGAACTATATGGCATCCTTGATGGATATCGTGTAGAGATGGAGAACAAGCGAGGGAATCAGATGAGTAGACCCTCAAGCCTTCTTACTAGCAATGCTTTAATGGTTGCTCAAGGCTCAGGACCCCCAACATCAGTAGTACCTGACATACCCCTAGCAACCATCTTGTTCTTTTGGGCCATACATCACTTTCTCTGAGACTCCAAGGTCTCAACTGGGGCAACAAAGTTCCTTCTAGGATAGTTGTGCCTTTGTCTCAGGAAGTGGACATTCTAGTGAATTTCAATACTGCTTTGATGATCTAGAATGTTTCAACCCAGATGACGTGGAATATGTGGACATTGTCCAACAGATGGCTCTATTAACTTACCAAGCAAAGAAGTTCTTCAAAAGAACTAGAAGGTTGTATACCCAGAACCCAACTAACATCAAGTTTGGGTTTGACAAGTCGAAGGCCAAATGTTACAACTATAACCAACTTGGTCACTTTTCCAGGGAATGTAAGGCTCCCAAGTCAAATCCAGGAACCTCACATTCCTCCAAACACGCCTTTACACCTATAGCCTCTGGTAAGTCAACTGAAACCACAGTTGTGGCTCAAGAAGTTGATTGGAGCTTCATGGTACAGGATGTGAATCCTGCTCAAGCATTGATGGCCGGAATTGACGACAACAAGGTATATGAACACCTTTGTACTCCTGCATGTATTGTTAAAGCTAAGTTATATCAGGACTATAATATGAAAATTTAATCTGATATTGAGTCTTTAAATGTTTTGAAATCTGATTTTAAAAAGGCTGAATCTGACTATCAAAAGAAAATTGAGGAGTTAGAGAAAACTGTCTCCTTGTTAAAACATGAACACACAAACTACAAGACTCAAATCAAGGATTTAATATCAAAATTGACTGAGGGTCAAGCCCAACTTGTCACAGCTGAGTCTCAAGTCAAGAAGCATGCTATCTCTGAGCAAAACTTCCAAGCCAATCTTGCATTATCGTCTCACTCAAAACTTTTTTACAAAAATAAAGATGGGTTGGGAACCAATAAAATTGCTCCACCACACTCTTATGAGTCTATTAGACAACCAAGACTTGGGACTCAAAAAGCAAGAGGTTTCATCTGCTAACCCACCTTCTCATGAGTTAAAGAGTGATGTAACTATGGAGACCATCATAGGGAAGAACCAGGTAATCCAAACCTCTTTCACCAGTGATGACCAACCTTTAACTACCAAAGCCAGAAGAAGCCGAGCCAAGGCAACCAGAAAAACTGCTAAGAAAGTGGTTGAGTCCAAGTTGAAAATAAACCCAAAATAAAAGGGTGTATTTGTTTCAGCAGGATTCCAAGTGGTTGCAAATTCTGATTCTAGAAAAGTGTGTAGTACCCACACACCCATCCAACAAAAGGATCAAAAGAAAATGGGAAATACTGTTAAGGAAGACAAGAAAATCAAGAAATAACAGTCCTCAAGTTCCCAGAAGATTAACATTGCATGCATGATGTGTAGTTTGCAAAACCATATGGCAAAATCTTGTTACTACAATCCTGCAAGCACACACTATGCAAACAATGTTAAGAAAGAAGGAGTTAGAGAGGGTTTCACATTTGGACCTTATCAAATGGTTCAAGTGATGAAAAATGGAAAGCTTATTTCTAAAGCAAGGTTGCTTTTGGAAGAAACTCCTTCTTCCAAAGGAAAAATGGCTTTGGAAAATAAAGCCAAGAAAACTCAGAAGAACAAGAAAATTCCCTTGAAACCTTCCGAGAAAAAGATTGCTTCAGAAGAAAAGGTGGTGAAGGTATCTTTCGAAAAGAAAGAAACATTAGAAGATTGCCATGTTGCTCAAGCTTCAACAAGCTCATCTATAATTATCATTCAAAGGATGGACTGGAAGATCAAAGAAGATGTTGTAGCCCAAATCTTCTCTTCACAAATTCTTATTAAACCCCATGCATAAATTTTGGTTCAATAAAATCCTCATTGTTGGAAAAGTCCAAGGCCAACAAGGTTTGGGTTTCCAATAAAAACTAACTTTCTTCACCTTATGTGTAGGGACATCCACATGATAAAAATAACAATATTTGGATTGTAGACAGTGGATGCTCTAGGCACATGACAGGGAACAGATCTCTCCTTCAACAATTTTAACATTTTGATAGAGGACGTGTTCAATTTGTAGGTGAGGCTGGAGCATACATTTCTGGCAGAGGAAGTATATCCAACGACAAGTTAAAAGTTGACAAAGTTCATTTTATCAAACAACTTGAAAACAATCTTCTAAGTGTTTCTCAGTTTTGTGATCAAAAGCACCAAATGCTTTTCACAGAACATGAGTGCATTATCCTTAAACCAGGGATGATAATTCCTTCGGGATTGGTGCTTCTTAAATCTCTCAGGAAAGGGGATATGTACAAGCTGGATATGAACAATGCTTCCCCACTGGGTTAAGAATCTTGCTTTCTTTCCAAAGCTGATGGAGATGAGTCAACACTGTGGCATAAACGAATGTGTCATTCCAATTTTAAAACTATGAATAAATTGGTAAAAAATAACTTGGTACATGGTTTGCCTAAAAAGAAATTTTTATGCAAGGATAACTGTATTGCATGTTTGAAAGGAAACCAACATAAAGTATCTCATAAATCCAAAGTTGTTAACTCTATCACCACTCTATTGCACTTATTGCACATGGATCTTTTTGGTCCCACAAGTATAATGAGCATTGGAAGGAAATCATATTGCCTTGTGATCGTTGATGATTTTACTAGATTTACATGGGTATTCTTTTTAAGAATCAAAGATGAAACTACTAAAACGTTAAAATCTTTTATTCTTAAAATAGAAAATCAAATTGAACACAAGGTCAAAATAATTAGAAGTGATCAAGGGTCTGAGTTTAAGAATCAAGCTCTTGACTCATTTTGTAACTCAAAAGGGATTGCAAGACAATATAGTGCCCCTAGAACTCCTCAAGAAAATGATGTTGCTGAGATAATGAACATGACACTTTTTGAGGCTGCTTGAACTATGTTAGTTGAATCAAAGTTTCCTTTAACATTCTGGGCAGAGGCAGTAAGCACTGCATGTTATGTGTAGAACCGAGTTCTCGTAGTTAAGCCGCATAGAAAAACCCCTTATGAGCTATGGAATAAGAGGCCATCGTTCATTGGCTTTCTAAGGTCCTTTGGTAGCAGGTGTACCATACTTAACACAAAGGACAATTTGGTAAAATTTGCTGAAAAGTCGGATGATGCTATCTTTGTTGGATATTCCTCCAACTCTATTGCTTATAGAGTATGAAACACTAAAAACCAGCAATTTGAGGAATCATCCAATATTGTTGTTAATGAGCACACTCCTTATGTTAATGGGAATGAACCTAATCATATATTTGAGTTAGAATTGTTTCCAAAATTTTCTAAACCTTCTTGTGAGAATGTTTAAGCTTGAATAGGTACTCCAAGTGATTCTGATGACGACCAATTGTTTGAGTTACCTAGACCTATTCCAAGTTCTCCAAAAGTAGCTGAAGATCAAGCTCCCACTATTGTCAAATTTGATTGTATGACCATCTCAAGAGATAGTGTAACTTCAACAAGTTGTCAACCTAGTGAGCCTCAACACTCATCCGGTGACACTACAAAACACCAAGCTGATGGAAGTGGCATTCTGAAGGAACATGAAACTGTTAATGACGCTTCACAACCAAGTGATAATGATTATGTTTTTCATTCATTCAATTAGTTTTCATTGAAAGTTTGAAACAACAACTGATCCTAGTGTTCAAGCTCTTGAGCCGAACATGTCAAATATGGATCTGTCTTTACAATTAGATGTGATCCCATGGCTTAGAATTTACAACACTCATCTAGCTAAGAACATCGTTGGAGAAGTCTCTGAAGGTATGAGAACAAGGAGACTATCTCACCATGGGAATGTCTTCCTGTACTCATGCTTCTTATCCTAGATGGAACCCAAGAAAGTAGAAGATACCTTGAAAGATAATAGCTGGGTTGAATCATGCAAGATGAGTTGCTTCAGTTCCAAAGACAAAAGGTTTGGAACTTATGTCCGCTACCATCTGGTCAAGTACCAATAGGCACCAAATGGGTTTTTAGGAACAAGAGAGATGATAGAGGCTTGATCATAAAGAATAAGGCAAGACTGGTAGTTTAAGAATACACTCAAGAGGATCAAATTGATTACACTGATGTCTTTGCTCCCGTGGCAAGACTTGAGGCAGTGAAGATCTTTCTTGCTTATGCTGCATTCAAGAATTTTATTGTCTACCAACTTGATGTCAAGTGTGCCTTTCTATATGGAGATATAGATAGGGAAGTCTATGTATGCCAGCCTCCACGATTTGAAGACCCACAACACCCCGACTATGTGTGTAAATTGGATAAAGCTCTCTATGGGATGCATCAAACACCTAGGCTGTGGTATGAGACTGTCTTAATTTCTCCTGAAGAATGGTTATACTAGAGGTACCAAATGTGCAGATACTTTAAGAGCATCATGAAGAAGAAATTTGAAATACGTTCCATGGGAAAAATGGGCTTTTTCTTTGGAATTCAGGTAAAGCAGATGAAAGAAGGGTTCGTTATCAATCAATCTAAGTATGTGTCTGACATATTGGAGAGATTTGTTATGAAAGATTGTAAGCCAACAATGACTCCTATACCCAGAAACCACAATCTTTGCCCTGACTCTGAGGGGGAGGATATCAATCAACATCAATATAGGGCAATTATTGGGTCTCTAATGTATCTCACAACAAGTAGACCTGATATCATGTTTGCAACATGCATCTGTGCAAGATATCAGTCTGCTCCAAAGGAGTCTCACCTAGTTTTTGGCAAGAGAATCCTTAGATACCTCAAAGGAGCACCTAAACTAGGTCTCTGGTAACCAAGGAACTACAATTTTAATCTCTATGGCTAGTCAGATAACGACTATGGTGGCTGCAATATCAACAAGAAATCGACATCAGGAGGATGTCAATTTCTTCGTGAAAGGATCATCTAATGGCAATGCAACAAGCAATCCTATGTCTCAATATCAACTACTGAAGCTGAATACATTACTGCTGCTAGTTGCTGTGCTTAGCTGCTATGGATTCAAAACCAGATGTTAGACTATGGATTCAACTTCATGAACACTCCTATCCACATTAACAACAACAGTTCTATCTCCATTATTGAAAATCCAGTCAAGCACTCCAAGACAAATCATATTGATATCAGGTACTATTTCATTAGAGAAATTCATAAAAAAATCTAATTAAGCTAATCAAAGTTGATTCAAATGAACAATATACTGACTTGTTCACCAAAGCTTTTGATTAACAAAGATTCAAGTATCTCAGTACAACTATTGGGATGATAAGCATTTATTAGTCTATCTCCTTTGAAAACCTCTTTAAAATATCTATTATCTTTATAAAAACAATCCAAGCCCTATTGCAAAAGTTTTTTTTGAATATTCTCTAAGTACAAATTCTTCCAAATAGGAATTAACCCTTAGAAGATATCAAATATATATTGCATAGCAAAATTCCTCCAAGGGAAATCTTCTTATCGAAAGAGTATTGGTCTCCGAAAAAGCGATTGATACCATATCAGATCTACCTCTGAAGCTTATGAACTCTTTCACTTAGAAGGCAATTTTACTCTCGGAAGTAAGAACTTTACCTTTGGAAGTAAGATTGGCTTCGGAAGAAGGTTACCTTAGGAAATGATTTATACTCGGAAGAAAACCTTACTCTGCAACAAAAATATTTTAGGCCCCACACTGTAAAAGGTAAAGATTTTCTTAATAATGTTAGAATTTTTAAATAGATTTAACCTTACCCCCTATCACATCATACCCCAAACCATCTTTCCACCATTTCCATCTGCCATTTTCACCTATTTAAATACTTCTGACTTTCCCATTTTAATCTTTTAACCAATTATCTTGCCTAAAAGCTTTGTTCGCTGTTACTTCACCTAGGTTCATTCATCACTTCATCAACTGTGAGTTGGACCAAAGCAAGCTTGTCTATGCAACTGCTTTGCCAGGTTCTCACATGACACCAACCATCTTCATGATTCTGAAGTGGATGTCCAGAGAGACTCCACCTCTTCGAGGTATGATTGAGCGCACTACTCCTGGTGACATCCTTGTTAACCCCACATGTGATGATCCCACACCAGCAACAACCCCCACAATGCCAAACCAATCTTCTCACCCCATTAGAATCACATATCAGAGATGTCCTAAACAAACCCTTGCTTAATCTACTCTAATTGAACAAGTCCCTCAGGTTCAAACAAAAAAGACTAGAGTGGAAACATGGGCTCCGACTCAGTTAGAGGTTCCACCTTCCTTCATTTTCGACCTTAATATGAGTTTTGAGTCTCCTCAGTCTCAAACCCATGAGCCCGAAACCCAAGCTGCCACCCTTCAGGATGAATCCCTGTACTCTCCTAAGCAGCCAAAAAGGGACAACCTTCTCATAGGCTTAATTCCAATAGATATTGACCAAAGACTCGGGTCATTAGGCTAAACCTCCCTATCCTTTACTGACCTTCTTACCAGAACTTCTAAAGAGATTATGTCTCTTCAAGGAAATGAAGTTGATCCACAACACCCTCTTAAGGATCAACAGAGCCTAGAGAGACCTCTTATCTCTAGCCCCAATCAGCAAGCCCAAATTAAGGTGAGTCCCACTGATATGAAGGGGACTCATGCGGATTCAGCTGCCACTACTGAATGATCCTCATTGGATCCTCAGGATAGTGGTAACATATCTGAGGCTGAATCTATGGCAACCGTGCCCATTGATGACTCTAAAAGAGACATCATTAGGTAGGGGAAACTAGGGTGCCAAGAAACCACATCTGGTGCTGAGTGTGATCATACAAGGTATGTTACCTCATCTCCCCATGATTCTTCAAAAGAAGATGAGGGAAGTCTGAAACTCATCATTCAAGACCTACTTTCTAAAGTCTCAAACTTTGAATCAAAGGTTAAGACTTTAGAGGATAGGTCCGCCACTCAGCAACTTGAGATTGAAAGTCTCAAGGCCAAACTAGCTGAGAAACAGATTGAGAGATCTGTTAGGCTTGTATCCATGCAGGTCTCCTTGACCTCTTCTTCTAGCTCATCAAGCTCTTAGGATGATGCTACCAAAAATAGAGAGAGTGTTTAGAGACAAAAATCAGAGGAACCATAGAGTCTAGCTTTAAATACCTTAACTTCAAGATACGCAGCTAAAAAAACAATAGTTTTTCCCAAGCCTCCTCCAATTATTATTCAAATGGATGAAAGGATACTTCAAGATCTGAACAGGTTCTTTTCCAAGTTCCTTATTGGATCTTCCACTGAACAACCAAGCCCTGATGTTGTTATGGCATACTTTGGAGCTGAAGAGCTTCAGAGGTTGAATGCACCTTCTACCATTGTCCAAGAAGTTGGTCAAACTAAGGTTTACATGGAACCTGAGATTCATGTTGAATGGGAAATGGAGATTGATGGCCCAACGAAGATCGAGTATAGGTTGGACTCACCTTAGATTAGATTATGTTTATACTACTTTATAATAGGTTTAATGTTAGTTTACTTTTTAATGCATTCATTTTGTTTAGTTTTGTAGTGCACCAAAACTATGAGCAAAACTTTAGTTTCGCTCATAGTCAGCTGTTCAGTTCACCCGGCAGAGCTGTTGTTTCTACCGAGCGAAACTATAGTTTCGGCACCATAGTTTTGCTGATAGCGAAATTGTCTGCGAAACTAGGACTGCTATATATAGATTTGATCTTGTTCATTGTTGGGTATCCTTGCAAAAACCCTAATTGATTATTATTGTTGCAAGAGACCTTTGTAAACAGTTTATTCACTGAAATACATTTGTGCTTTGTTATTGCTGATAGTATTGATCATTATTGTTCATATTTTTTGACATTGTGGTTGTTCTTAGTGTTATTCATCTTTTTTATCTCTTTATTGTATCTAATATTGAACAAATCAACATGTCATTTGTATTTCAAATTGATCATATGGACCTACAAAATGGTATCAGAGCCTTAGTGCTCATGATTTGTTGAGGTTTTTGGTTGTTTTTGTTCAATATCAAAATTTCATCAATTCCAGATCAAATTCGAGTGTATTTGACATGGAATTTGATTAAAAATTTGCTTGTTTTTGGTTGGGAAAGCTCTGTTAATCCTCATATCTCAAAGCCATTGAGATTTTGGTGATTTCAGATTGATTTCATGTTGAAAAAGATTTTCAGCTTCATCCAGCGAAACTACCAATTCATCCAGTAAAACTGTTCTGATCTTCCGGTGAAACAACCAGTGTTTTCCACTTTGAAGTTGTTTTCAACATTCCAGCAAAACTAGTATCATTGAACGAGAGTTCAACAGTGCTTGTGTGCATATTAAAGCAAAATTGCTGTCGAAAGTACCATTGAACGAAAGTTCAAGCTTTTTTCGTGCGAAACTGTCGGCGAAACTAAGCAGTTTCAAGCATTTGGCTAGTGAAATTGCTGCCAAGATTGTCTGCGAAACTACGGTGACTCCGCAAAACTAGTCCTCTCTACAAAATTGTTCTGCGAAACTACCATTTTTCTGCGAAATTAGTACTTTTCAGCGAAACTAGTATGTCAAAGATGACATCCATCACCCTTGCAGATCTTGAGAGTGTAGCTCCCAACAGATCTCCGAGACTCATAAATGGGGATAACTTTGAAGATTGGAAGAGATGTCTCAAATCCTTTTTCTTCTACACCAACCACAATTAATGGGAATCTATCATTTTTAGTCCACACACACCAACTGTCAGTATTGGTGATGTTGTATCTCAAAACAAGGATCCAACCACGTTAAACGAGAGGGAACTAAAGTTGATTGATCGAGACCAGAAAGCTTTTGGAGCATTAACTCTATGTCTTGCACAAGACATCTATAATTGATTCGCTGAGCATAAGAATGCTAAGTCTCTCTTCGATGGTCTGCGTGAGTTCTACGATGTTAATGATGAGGTGGTGAAAGACAAGAGTATTCAAGCTGAGAAGGAATTCAACTCCTTTGTGGGATACAAGAACATGAGTCTCACAGATTTTACAAATCATTTTCTGACAGTTTCAAGCACACTCAAGACATACGATGAAAAACTTTCAAATAGTGAGCAAGTCAACAGGTTGCTAGACTCTCTCCCACTTTAGTGGAGCCTACAGGTGAGAATGCTAAAAAAGGAAAGAGGTTTCACTGACTATAAGCTTATGGACATCATTAATAAGCTTAAATCCTTTGAGTTAGACATGAAGAGAAGGGAATTCAACCAAACCATGAGGCCTATATCTAGTTTCACTCAAAATGCTGCATTATTGTCTTCCACTGCAAGCTCTCCAATGCAGGCATCTCATCAAGGCAGAGTGAATACTGGTGATTATTCTGGAGGTTGTGGTAGTGGTGGGAGAGATCAAGCTAACTTGAAAGAAAATGTTGAAATTTCAGTTCCATCCGAGACAATGGCTTGTTGAGGTTTGTTAAAAAATAGTTACATAGTTTAACCATTTAAACTTTCTGAAAAACGCAGCGGAAAGGTGGGTTATAATATAGTTTATAATCTGAAATTTCAGGTTTTAGTTTGATGTTATAACATGTGAACAAACCCAAGAACATAAGGATCTTTTATATGTGAATAAAAGCTAGCTATGTGAACACAAACATCATATTATGGACAGCCTTAAAGAGGCTGCCACAAACTACCTTTGAGCAGCCAAAAGAGTTCGAAAATGGATGAGGATGTTGATGTCTTTAAGCAGCAAGCCTTCAAAGTAGAGGGCCTCAAACCGTGATACCCACAAGCCCTCCAAA
>BJCM01152289.1:0-16753 GCA_018326385.1 Flaveria bidentis | reverse complement strand
ATGAAGAAGTCTCTGTTTGAACATTTGATGATTGGGACTGTGGTTTAGGAGGAGATTGAGAATGAGACTGAGTTGTATAAGCAGGTGCACTGGTAAATGATGAGTCAGTGAAAAATCCTGCTCCAACAAACAGATCTCCCTCTTCTTCAGAACTTTTTTCGCTCTTTGCCATGAATGCATTCTCTATAGTGGTTGCAGGTGAAGCAACAAACTGATATTGAGACATTGATGTTGCTCTATCATTGTTCCTTGAGCTTTCATCAATCTCCACAGATTCTATTTTTGCAATAAGAAGATCTAGATCCATTGGAAACTTCTCCGTATGCTTTAGTAGGGTTACAGTTTGCTTCCATGATGATGGTAAAGCATTGAGTAGTCTGAGATTTAAATCTTCAAGATCAGGTTTGATACCAGCTGTTGACATCTCAGTTGTAAGTTGAACAAATCTGTTCATCATCTGATTTATTGTCTCTCCAGATAAATGTTGAAACAATTCTAATTGTCTTTTCAGCTTTTGTTTCTTTAGATTTTGAATCTCCTTGCCTCCTTCACAAATGATCATCAAGGCTTTATATAGTGTGTATCCAGTTTGATATGCATCAAGCCTTGTAAGAACTTCCAAAGGTAGTCCTTTACACATCAATGAATATGCTTTAATATCATTCTTAACTCTATTCAGATTATCTCCTTGAAGATCATCTTCTGGATAAGGTTCTGGAGAATCTTTAGTGTACACAAACCCTCTGTCAGGTCCATCAGTGATTATGGGAATGTATGGTCCTTTTTCTATAGATTTCCAAAGATCAGTGTCATTGGAATTAAAATGTTGTTTTAGCCTAAGAGACCAATTTTTGAAATCAGCTCTATTTTTAAGTTTTGGAACTCTATTTTCAGAATCTTCTGATTTCATCATTCTTATATTTTTGTTGTTTTAGATTTTGAATTTAAGAAAATAAATGTAAAAGTTTTTATTTTTTTTAAAAATTCTAAGTGTCAAGGTAATACGCCTGAACAGTGGTTATACTCCCAAACGGCTGATGCGCCTGAGTTGAGAAACGTCTAAGGGAATGCCTTAGAAAATTTTCCAAAACGACCAAGGTTAATGCGTTTGAATAGTTGTCAAGTGCCTTAATAGTTGTCAAGCGCCTAAACAGTTTTCAAGCGCCTAAACACTTGTAATAATTTTTATTTTTTTATTTTTTTTAACAAAGGTGATACGTCTGAGATTCTTCTCTTCAACAGTATTCAAACGACTGAACTAAAACGTCCACACAGTGTTAATGCGGCTACACAGTGTTAATGCGGCTAACACTTAGACAAATTTTCCTGTCAATCTCAGCTCATGCGCCATGTTCATCATTTTCATATGAATGTAACAAACTCAAAGCTTCTGAATTCTTCAAATGTTGATGAATTCGATTGAAACTTTCCAATTAAGTGAGTTTTATGCCGATAAACATTCTTCTAACAACAATTTCATTCAATTTCAACAACAAATCACTCAATTTTGAGATTTTCAGTCCGAAAACTTCAAACCTTTTTCGAACACAAATTCAACAAATTGACTTGAATTTGATGAATTGAACTGCTAACTGTGATTCAAATTATGTTTCTGATGATGAAACACAACTGAAATTCACAAATTTTCAATTGAATTGTATCTCAATCACAGATTCAGTGAGATTTTTGATTTTTTTAAAGTTCGATAAACTTCAAAAATCAATCACTAACAGCTTACCAACAGCTCTGATACCATTTGATAGGATCAAATGTACCAATCTGTGATTATTTGTGAACACAATTCAATGAAATTCACACAAAGTAATCAAATCAAAATAAGATATCAACAAAATTAAAGTTTTCATTAATATCAAGCTAAGTCAATTATAAAGTATGAATACAGTTCGAATACAATTCTTAGTTCCTACTACCTGTAATACTAAGCTATTTATACAGAAAACAAAAAGTAAAGGAACTAACTAATTACACAAATAGTCCCTATACTATTACAAAATGTTAAAAGACAACTAAAGAGAACATGTTAATCTTTCTTAGAGCACTAACAGGTTCCAAACCTTCTACCTTTTGAATTGAAGCAACTCCTTATACATAGCTTCAACCCAACTTCCATCCTTCAGAGTCTTATCATTTTTCTTAGGCTCTATCTAAGATAAGAAACAAGAGTGAAGACAAACATTTGCATCATGGGTTTTCCTCTTGTTCTTACCCCTGAGTCAACATCTTCAATGATGTTTGAGGTGGGATGAGACTTGTGGATTCTTAGCTAAGGGATCACAGCAAGTTGCTGAGAGAGATCTAAATTAGAAAAATTTAGATCTAGCAATGATGTTTCTCCCACCTTATAAGCACATTTATCCAGTGAGAGTTAATCCAATAAGTGTGTGACATCATTGACGTTGTCTTCAATGGAGTGGTTGTTAGTATCAAGAAGTTCTTGATCACTTTCACCACCACAATTATCTTTTATATTTAAAGCTTCTTTATCTGGTTGTTAAGCCTCTGAGATGGAATTTGAAGGCATCTCAAATGTATCAGCTGAATTGGTCATTGTAGTGCTGATAGAAACTTCATTTAAAGAATTAGTTACAACTAGAGCTGAAGTTGTATAGCTTGAAGGCCTTGTCAGCTCAAATCTTAGATCAGGATCACCTGTTGGTAGAATATCTATAGACCCTACAACATTCTCATAATATTTGATAGAACAGTTGGTAACTAAATCAAGACTAAATAGCCAATCAGGACCAGAACTAGTTACACTGGGTGTATGTTCATTGAAAGTCACATTGGCTGACACTTCAACAATCCTGGTTTTGAGATTGTATACTCTATAAGCCTTAGCTTGGGAAGAGTACCCAATGAAATGTCCATTATCTGATTTCTTAGTAAATTTGGCAATTTGATCTTTGGTATTCAAATCTGTGCAAGGACATCCAAATCACTTGAGGAAACCAATGAAAGGTTTCCTCTTGTGCCAAAGTTCATAAGGAGTCTTACCATGTGTCTTAACTACTAAAACTCTATTTTGCACATAGCAGGCAGTGTTGACTGCCTTTGTCCAGAAGGTGATAGGCTGTTTAGAGTCAGACAACATAGTTTTTGTAGCTCCAATAAGTGTCCTGTTTCTCCTCTTGGCAACACCATTTTGTTGAGGAGTCTTGGGAGCACTATATTTTTTTGTAATACCCTTTTCATCATGAAATGTATCAAGGATTTGATTCTTGAATTCAATTCCTTGATCACATCTTATGGTTTCATCCTTATTATCAAATTGATTCTCAATCTTTAAGATGAAATTCTTCCGAATCTTAGGAGTCTCATCCTTAGTTCTAAGAAAGAAGACCCAAGTGAATCTTGTGAAGTCATTTGTGATCACTAAGCAGTAAGAGGTCCTTCCTGGACTCATTACACTGGTGGGGCCAAAGTGATCCATATGTAACAAGTGTAAGGGAGTAGTGATGGAGTTTCTTTCCTTTGGCTTGTTACATACCTTATGTTACTTCCCTTTGAGGCATGCAACATAATGATAATCACTTGTAAATTCTTTCTTTGGCATTCCAGTTACCAAATCATTCTTAATTAGCTTATTAATGTTCTTAAAATTTACATGGCATACTATTTTATGCAAGAAAAAAGACTCATCACTATTTGCTTTAGATAGAAAGCATGAAACTTCTCCTGAGGGAGATGTTTCTTGCAAATCCATCTTGTACATGCTCCCTTTCCTGGGGGCTTCAAGTAGAATATGCTCATGAGAAATGACCACCCCGGGCTTGAGAACATTACACTCATGCTCAGTGAAGAGCATGTGATGAGTCTGATCATAAAGTTGAGATACACTCAAAAGATTATATCCAAGCTCCTTGACAAAGTTTACCTTTTCAATGCTGAGTTTACTATTTATGACCTTGCCCCTTCCAGATATGTAACCACCCTCATGTCCTCTATAAGAAACTGACCCTCCATCAATTCTTTCAATGTTTTGGAGTAGTGACCTATTGCCTTTCATGTGCCTGGAACAACCACTATCAATGATCAAAACATTCTTGCTTATCTTGAGTTGTTCCTGCATAAAAGAGATAGTTAGTTACATTTGAAAACCCAAGCCTTGCTTGTCTTGGGTTTATCAAAAGAAGTTGAAGGTAATGAAACAACAACTGGTCCTGTAGTCATATTTTAAGAATCCTTTGCTATTGTTGATGGGGGTACTTTCAGTCACTTGGTCTTTCTTGAACTTCCACACCATCTTTGGAAGTTTAGATTTGACCTTCAATACTTTGGAAGTTGTACTAACTTCAGAAGTTTTGATGACTGGTCCTTCAGAAGATCTTGCCATCACTACAACAAGCTTCAGTGCTTCGGAAGTATTCCCTTTTTCCGAGACTAAATTTTCTTCCAAAGGCAATTTTCCACTGGCCTTCATCTTTATTTTGGAGCTTCTGAAGGAAACAGATTTTTCTTCTGAAGCTATTTTCTTCTTGGAACTCTTAGAAGTCTATTCTTTGCTCATATAAAGAGTACTTCTTGGATTGTAGAAACAATCCTTTGCAAGATGAGAAGTACTCTCACAAATAACACAATTCATTTTTTTCTTCCTAAGAGCCTTCTTTTGAGAACAAGGCTGAACTTAATCACTTTCCCTCTTTACCTTCATCTTTACAAATGCTAAGACAGTTCTTTTAGGGTGAGAACTACACTTGGAGCTAGATGGTCCAGGCTGTATAGCAGTGGTACACAACTGATCAGTCTTCTTCTTGATGCTGGGATGATTTGAACATGAACCAGAACTCTTGGTACTAGAGTTCAAGTTTATGTCTTCAGTCTTAACCACTTCAAACCCTTCAGAGATAAAAACTTGTTTCTGCTTAGAGTCAAAAGTGGCCTTGATCTCCTGAGCTTTCTTTACTTTTCTCTTGCTCTTTCTCATCAAGTTCTTTCTCATAGACTTGGTCATCACAGGCTTCTTACTCTCCTCATAAGGATAGTGACCCTTATTAGAATCATCTTCTTTACTCTTCTCAGAGGCATTCTCCACTATCACTTCTTCATCCTCTTAAGTCAAGAGGTCTATAAGAGGAAGCTTATCTTCACAAGTTTCACACCTAGGAAATGTTACACACAAGATTGTGTGTGGAGGAGCTATCTCACTAGATCCCAGTCCCTGCTCATTCTGATAACAAATTTTTGCATTCAAGGATGAGGATATATTGTTATTGAAGGTCTTTTCTTCAAGAACACATTTTTCTGCCCTGGCTTTGCTGATCACAAGCTCAGCCTAGCATTCAGTTAACTTGCTTATGAGATCTTTGATCTGAGTCCTGTAATTGGTTTGTTCATGTTTTAGATCTCAAAATGGTTTTTTCTCTAAGTCCTCTATGTTTAACTTATAGTCATTTTCAGACCTTTTGAAATCAGATTTTAAGATATTTAAGGACGCAAGATGAGATCTCATCTCTAAGTTGTAGGACCTGTATCTATTAACTTTAGCAGTACATTTAGGTGTATAGAAATGTTCCAATACATTTGATTCATAATGATCAGCCATTAGTGCTTTGTATGGAGATGCATCTTCCGCGTGAAAACTCCAGTCAAAGCCTCCTTCTTCAATAGCAACTGCAGCTTACTACTTTGGCTTCTCATTCTAGATGGCTTCCTCAGTGTAGTTTGGTCTAGTTTGTGCTTGGCCACCATTTGTCCTTGGTGCCTTGCTCTCCTTGGCAAAGTTACCCATTTGGTTATAGTTGTAACACTTGACTTTGCTTTTATCCAGCCCAAACTTTCCACTGGTTGTATTGCTGGGAAACTTCTTCCTATCCTCTTATAGAACTTATTGGCTCTGTGAGTGAGAAGAGCTATCTGTTTGACTATTTCCATGTACTCTAGATCCTCTGGATGGATACAGTCCAGGTCTTCAAGGGTGAATAGAAAGTTTCCTGAGCTTTCATTAGAAGATACAAAATCATGTGAAGAACTTGTCTCTTGGAATGGACTTCCTTGAGTGTAGCTTTGAATTGATGTCTCCGGGAAGGTGATGAAAGGACCCTTTTGTGAGTTGTGAGGGTAGCATATAAGATGATATTGAGGTTCTATGCTATTCCTTTAAGTCACATGCAAGGCTGAACTCATTTGATTGATGGAGTTACCACATGAACCTTGCATGTTCATCTCCATCTGGTATCCACTGAGAATACCATAAAACTCAGTCAAAGTAAGAGTCTTAAGGTTCTCAGTCCTCTTGATAATAACACAATAATATGTCCATTGCCTAGGAAGAGAGGACATGAACTTCCTTACACTGTCCCTATTTTCAAGAGTCACTCCAACATCCACTAGAGTATCAACAATATCAACATACCTTAAGTATTGTTGAGTCATGGTTTCAACTATTTTAAAGGTGAAATTTTCAAATTGCTGCTTTAGGAGATCCTTCTTGTTCTCCTTGGCTTCAGTAGAACCCTCATACATTAGTTTCAATACATCCCATAGTTTTTTAGCTATTTTGCATTTCTTGAAACCTCCGTATACAGAGTTTAGAAGAACAGTCTGAAGGGATGTTAGGGCTTTCTGATCAATTTCTACTCTCTTTCTATCTTCATCAGAGTAGTCAGCCATAGCCTTTGTAAACATCCCACCTCCAACAGCAGCTGAAGAGGTGCTTGGTATGGAAGGTCCTGAGACAACATCTCCACATCCTGGAATCTTGAGACTTGATGAAACCTTCTATTCTTTGACACCAAGTGTCAAATTCTTTAAAAGTGATCAGCGGGGACTTTTTCATGGTTCTAGTTTCCATATCAACTTTAATGATAGCTACATTTGAGGTGTTAAGTATTTTGTGTGTGTGAGAGATCTTAAGATGGTGAGATCTTACTATCAAGAGCCTGGAAAGCTCTGATACCAATTGCAGGTCCATTTAGGGGTTTGGTCACTTACAACACAACACACAATGAGGAAAGATTGATGTAGAATACTTAACTGATTAAATAAGGAACTAAAAACCAGTTATAATGGAACTGAGAAACACAAGTAATTGAGAGACAGAACAAGAAAAAAATAACTCAAGTGTTTGGTTTTCAAGAATGTTGTATATTGCTCCCTAGTTCCTTACAATTGTTACAAAGCATACACAAAGATACAAGGGACTAGAGATACTTTATACTACATCCTACAACCAGCCATACACTGAAGGCTAGCTGGATACATGATCTAGACAATAACAAAATCAATGTAGAGTCAAAAGGCAGATTGCCTTTTGACTAGTGACTATGACATGCCATAGCTCACATCCTAATATATTACAAAAAAGGATACAAGTATATAAAGTAGAAAGAAACAAACTCAAACCTCAATGTACTATTTACTAAAAGCATGGACCTTTCCACCAACTTGTGAAAGTTGGTGAGTCAATCAAATTTGCAACGGAAAGGTGGTCCAACTTTATGGTAAAAGGTACATCAAATAAGCATGTACCAAAAAGTCTTTGGAAAAATCTGTCTTCATAAACTGGCTTAGGAAGACTTTGTCTCTGAATCTTCGGAAGACTTCATGTTTGGCTTTGGAAGATATTGGTCTTGGCTTCAGAAGATTTCACATTTAGAATGTTTTCAAATGCAGAATGTGAAACTTCTGAAGCATTCTACTTCAACACTTTGTGCATGCATGTAGAATAGACTGTTTGGATGTTTTTGGATTGCATCAGCCTTATATGAAACCATTGACAACCCATCGCAATTTTTTTACTATTCATTAATTACAACTAGTGCGAATCTATGTTTGTGGTGGTGAAACTACATTAAACCTTGTGATGCTTACATGACTTGGATTTGAATAAAACTTATATTGAACATAAGAACAAATAAAAATGTCACAACGATATTTGAGGAAACTTTATATAATTTATGAAATGAATGAAATTTATACCGAAACGTAAAATAAAAAGAATAGGTGTGACTAGTGTGTCTAAATTATTTAACCAAGAACTAATATAGTAAATTTATGGACAAACGCACCGGTGTGCATCAATGGAGTCGATTAGAGAGAAGCACACGACCAGTTGAATCTATATGTTTCTCCTTTTTCTTTTATATTTGTCAAACAACCATAATGCTTGTATGTGCTTTTTATTTAAAATAATTACTTAAAATGTGCTTGAACATGTAATTAGTGGCTGAAAATACTTTTTAGGGTTCTTAAGGATAAATTTATTATTAGAAAATTTCACGATGTGTAGTACTAGGTTAGAACTCGTATATTACATGGATTGTATATATATAATATTAATTAAATTGTTAACAATTAAAAATTATGATTGTAGAACAATTTTGTAAGAAAATATATGATTATAATTACGTATAAGCAAGTATTTTAAATAATAAAGCATTAATATTTAAAATGAAAAGATATAGTTTAACCAAGTAAAACTATCGTATAGGACTTTTCTAGCGATCGAAAAATGACAAAGAGAAAGTTATAAACTCATGCTGGATTGGGTTTGGGATAATAAGACTTTTCGAGTGATCAACAGATGAAAAATGTGAAATTTAAGTTAATTGTCTTACTAACAAACACAAACACTTTGAGTAAAAGTAAAGACAAAAGATGTTATTTTAAAGCATTCACTTGATTAGTTATTTGCTCACTACAAAAAATAAATATCAATACATAACAAATGGGCTAATAAACTATTCTCAAAAGTATACAAGTGAGAGGTATTATTACTAACAAAGCTAAACACTAAGAATAAATCACTTTACATATATTCTTGATTTAAAATAATATATTTACATCATAGACATGCAATCAGCATATCAAAGACCAAGAGCTTTACTAAAATGTTGTCTCAAAAAGGCAGGACACTACAACTGCCAATGTACTTCAGTACAGATAGTTTTGTCTAGTGTAAAAGTCGATCAACAACTCATCAAGTTGAATGCTGATTGACAATGATTAAGCACTTGGCAAAAGTCAGCAGTTGACAGCTAATGCTGAATCTTTGAGTTTTTGGTAGCTTCATCGTCTTTACAGATCTACAAATTCCCCCTATAATGATTCTATTAAAACTCTTTCTAATCCGTCTAGCATCCTTATCAACATAAACTCATATATGTATCCTCTTCTATCTCTTGAGGGGTTTTTAAGAGGTAGACTAATGAAATCCTTCATGTTGTGCCGAGATAGTTTGAAGAGACCATACTATTTGACTTTAGTCTTGCGTCACCAGCAAAGGTCAGACAGGAGGTATTGGTTGAGGAATTACAACTCCAATGGGTGATTAGATTATGAATTCTTAATAGAGTCACATGTAGAACATCTTCTTCTTTATCTCCACTTAGTTTTGCTTCAACTCTGGTTCCAATCTTTATCTTTAGAATATAAGCTATTTATTTTTACTTGTTTGGCATATCTTCATATTTTTTGGTCAAAGAGAACATCTTCTGTATCTCTTTAGAGTTCAGGTTCAAAACATCAACTTAGTCAAAAAGAGAGATTTGGACTTGTTCTTTCTTATAATGAAATATCTCCTAACCTTCAAATCATATCCTCAGTTGATAATATTTTTACCTTGAAGAACAACTTAGAGCTCTTCGGCCAGCTACTACAAATGAAATGGATCTTGAGAACAAAGTTGAACATTTTCAAGAGACCATTAACCTTCAAAATTCCATCATCCTGAGTCTTCAATCTTCAGCACTACAAGAACATTTGGATGTGCCTTCTACCATTACCTTAGTATCTTCTAGAATCTCAGATGATGCTACCAAAAAGGGGAAAGATTGGCCTAGATAAGCTAAGGACATCCTTTAGAGATTGGTTACTCAAGTCATTTAAGCAACACAACCAATCTTCTTATCTTCAAAATGGACTAATCTATATGAGCCTCCATCAGAAGCTAAAATCAAATTATATAAGCTTCTTCATAGGTAAGGCTATGATAGTGAAGAATAAAACAAAACTGAAGCCAAGAGGGTAATGAGGAGGTTGAATCAAAAGGTTCAACTTGGGAAGAGGAAGATGTCCTTGATTAAGAATTTTAGCCCTTCTTCTTTGATCTCTCTAAATAAAAAAGGATGTGATAAAAATCATTAAAGAGAGAGCTAGTGCTTGGATTAGAAGCTTCTCCCATACTGTGACGCCTGGAATAAAGTAGAAACGAGCCACTTAATAATAAGGGGCATAGCCAAGATTATTTAAAGAAAATAAGCAGGTAATTGAGTATGGACTGAGAAGACCTTGCGGGATATGTGTTTAGTGAGTTTAAGATCCCGGGAATGCCCGGTATATATAAATGGATTAGCTTGAGCAACTCTCATTTGCAACTCAACATCCCAATTCTAGAGAGATGGTGTAGAGAGAGAAAGTAGAGAGAATTGAAGAATCAAGGCTCAGTAGATCACAGGATTGAAGATTGGTGTTTGTGGGCATCCAAACAAGAAAACACCAAGAATCCAGGTAAGAAACATCATTTAATCGTTTCTTTTGATGTAAACCTAGATTCTAGGGCTTGGGGTTTTTAAAAGTGGTAAAGATTCACCCAAAACTCATGTTTTTATGTAAGAAAACATGTAAGAAGCTTAGATATAGCTTATTGAGTGATAAACCAAGGTTTTGGATGTAAAATAATGAATTTTTGGGTCAAAAATGGGTTGGTTCGTAATTTTCAGCCTGTTCTGTGAAATTAAAGGTTCATCTAGTGAAATTGCAAAGTCGTCCAACGAAACTTTGAAAACTTCCTGTGAAACTATAGATTCCCAGTAGTTACGCAGACATGGTAATCCAATGAAAGTTGGCCGAAACTGCTAGCGAAGATGCTAGCAAAACTACCAGCGAAGATGCAAGTGAAACTAGCAGCGAAACTACTGCCAAAACTAGCAGCAAAACTGCTGGCGAAACTAGCTGCGAAACTATTGGCGAAACTAGCAGCGAAACTACTGATCTGGCAGGGAAATTAGCCGCGAAATTAGGCAGAAAGTAAATCCTTTGAGTGTTAACTTAACTGCAGGCTGTGTAGTGCGACCCTTGTTTTGAAAGCTTGATTGAGAAGCTACTCATCGAGTCCAAGTGAGTTCTAGATCCCCAATTTTAAAGGTTTTAAACTAGTTTGGGGTTGGAAATGTATACCAAATATAAAATTTAAACGACCAAGATTTTAAGAGATTTTAACAGGAAGATCGATTTTTCCATAACAAAATATGCTATGTAAATGTTCTAAAATATAAATTTGGTGCACTGACCTGGCAGCCCCGCCCCAGCCAAGGACGTTGCCCCTTGGACCCTAATAGGGGCTGCTACCCCTAGGACCCCACTATTAGGGGTTGCCGCCCTCGAAGCCCCGCTGTCCCGTGGAGGACCAGTTATGTTTATGATGATGTGTGATGGTTTATGTTATGTATGATGATGCGTGATGATGTTATGCTTATGTATGATATGTTTTCTTATGATCCTTACTATGTATCATGATGTGACTTTACGTGGTGTGATTATGATAATGAATGAAAAGTATTATGTAATGTAAAGCGGAAGTTAATGATGATGATAAGTGGATTGTAAAGAAAGAATGAATGCATGCTTTACTGAATGAACGAATGAAAGAAAGTCTTGCAAGCAATGTATGGAGGTTCACACCCAATGAATGGTGTTAACTCAATGGTGTGTGGGTTAGCTACCCCGGAAGGATACACACTGGGGTCTGTCTTTGTGATTGACCATTTGTATGGAACCTTTGTTGCCTACCCTGGTACTGTGGTCAGGCCACCGGGTGCAATGTATAGGAGTTTATTTATAGACTTCGGCCTAGTATCTGCTTTATGCATGATGGTGGGGTATAGCACATGGTATTGGTACCCTGGAATTTACCCCGGTACTATGGTCAGGCCACCAGGCACAATGTATGGGAGTCTATTATAGACCTCAGCCAAGTACCTGCTTTATGCATGACGATGGGATAAAGTTCATGGTATTGGTATGGAATGTAAGGAAGTAACGATGAACGTACGTAATGAACGATAAGAAAGCTAACGAATGATAATAATGACGTATGATGATGCATGAATGAAAGTTAACGAACGATGATGAAAGATAATAATGTTATTATCCATGTCTACGTATGATGCTTGATCGCGTTAGAATGTAAAGGAAGGTTTTAAACGGAAGTAAAAGTATTTTATTTTATAAAACTAGAACTCACCTAGCAACACTGTCTTATTATGTATTTTCTAGTTGAGAAATAAATGTTGCTGAGGATAGCATGATGTGGCTACTTGGCTTGTTTTTGGATGACATCCATTTTTTATAATGATGATGTTTTTGCATTGTAATGAGAAAAATTATGTTTTGTAATTGTTAACACTGTTGTATTATTTTGCAAAAGCGATTATTTATATGAAATGAAATGGTGGTTTTAATTCATTCCGCTACAATGTTTTAATTAAGTTAATGTAAATATATGTTTTATGTGCGATCATTAACCAACTATGAGCGTCCAGGGAATGGGGCCTTACACATACCATCTGCTGAATATGAAGCACCACTACTAAAAGTACTTTTAAAAGCTGCTAAAGTACTAAACAAATCAAGCATTAGTGCAACTACTTAAAGTATTGTACAAGAGACTCCTTCCGTGGATGAGTCCTCAGAAAAGATGGTGGTCTACACAAGAGGCACTCATTACATGGGTGATGACATGAAAAGGCATGGAGTGACTCTTGAGGCAAAACCTACCTAACTTCATAAAGATGCACCTAAGGCTAAACTCAAAAAATCAGCTGAGCTCATATGTAGTCAACCGGAGGTTGAAACTGAAGCCCGATTGATTGTGAGGCGAATGTGAAGATTGATGGTCCAGAAGTCACTAATGAGACTGAGAGAGCTTAGAAAATGGTCAGATTTCTGATGAACAAAATGATGGAGTTGTTCCCAAAGAAGGCTGAAGAAGATGTGATAGTTCTGCAGGCAGGCTGATCTCAAGAATCCTTAGTGAAAAAGAATATCATTGCACTAGTCAAGAGTACAAAGGATTCAAGAGATGCAAGAACTGCATCTAGAGAATTAAACTATAGTAGTGAACCCAGCATAACAATCTTAAAAGCTCCACCTAGATCAAAGACCAACGTTGTTAAGAAAGTGCTATCTAAGTCATCCAAGCCATTTGTCGAAGCACTCAGAGAACAGTAGCTCAACAGGCTTCAACAACTGCAACTACCGAACTCAAACCCATGATATCTTCTATAAAGAAATAGAAGAAGATGAAGATAAATGTCTTCTAGCAGCTCAACTTGAGTTAAAAGAATAATATTTTGATGAGATCATAAAGTGGAGCACTGTTGAGATCAATTCAAATGTGATAGCTGCAACTCCTGCTGAGATGAAGAACGCAACTAACTCAGCTAGAAAGAAAAAGGATGAGTCAGAGAAAAAGAAAGGTGAGAATGTTCAACAAGAGTTTAGGGATAAGCAGCAAATGAAGCAATTCTTAAGGTATTATAGTTTCTTTAGTAGACAAGTAGGACCAATGAGTATGTTTACTCTTGATCTGAATATCATTGAAATCAAGAAGAAAATAGCTGTCGGTGAGCTCTTAAAGCTTGAACAAGCCAAGGAGCAATGGGAGATACAACAAGCTAAGTCAAAGAAAATCACTCAAAAGTCCTCCCATCTACCGACCAGGCCTCTATCATCCCTTAACTCTTCATAAACTATTTCTGATGATAAGAAGCCTATTTCTTCAATCCTTTCAAGGAACTAAAGTGTTTATGGCTAGGTGTGTTACTGGGATGAAGATGGCAAATGGACCGATAATCTACTATAATCATGAAAATGAAGTACTTTATCCGCCCTTTCATATTTTAGAGCAAGTAGTTGAGTACTTCATCATTTTTGGATGTAAGAATGACAAGTCCAAAATGTTAATGCATAAAGTACTCACCTTACTCAAGCCTGATGCTAGTGAAGAAGTCCCTGAAACTCTAATAAGGACATGACCTATGGCGGAGTAGGAATATGATAATAAAAAAAGAATACTTACATCATCAACAGATAAACAGTTGGAAGAGTAGCTTACTCAAGGAACCAACTGGTTTGCTTTAACTGGTTTGAGATAGCTGACTTAACAAGGCTAAAACTAAGGAAACCAAGTAACGATTCTGAGGAAAGATAATTCGAAAAGGTTTTGATGAAGATCTACAACTCCCATCTGAAAGATCAAAGCTGGCTTTAGAGCAAAGAAAAAAGAAAATAGAATTTGAAGCTATTGAAACCATTCCATCTACCAAACCTAGCAATCAACCAAATTCACCTCCTCATACTTCACCATCTGCTCAAACCACTGAGCAAGATTCTCAACAAGTCCAACAAGCCACTGACATTGCTAAATTCCCTACCCAAAACCAATCTAACGTCAACAGATGTAGTGATTATCAATAATGTTACTGACAAAGTTAGACATGGGTTGGTGCATCTTGAAGAAGAAGAAAACCTCTTAGAATTTGAGGAAGAGGAAGAATTAAAAAATGATGATAGCATAATATAATAGGATAATGATAATAAGATGGAGAGGTTCTACATTGAAAGAAAGAATAAAACAAAAGCCTTCTTCTTATCTGAATTGGATGTTCTAAAGCTGAGTCTTAAAGACTGAAAGAAAGTGCACAAACTAATCTCGGGAAATGAATACATGCCAAACAAGTACAAATCAATGGTTGTTATTCTAAATATAATGTTTGAAGTTAGGGCTGAACAAAAGAAAGAATAAGAAGCTTTTAATGTAACTACTCTAAGCATTCATGACCCAATCAATCATTAGAGTTATTTCAATTTGACATATGCTAATGACAACATAGTAAAAGTGTATGACGTGTTCAGACTCTCTTGGCATAATATTAAGGATTTGATAAATCTACCTCTTGAAAACCCCTCAAGAGATAGAAGAGGATATATGTACGAGCTTTTTCTGATTATGATGCTTGAAGGATAAAGAAAGAGTTTTGGTAGCATCATTCAAGGAGGGATTTGTTAAATCATGAAGGATGAAACTACCAAAAATTCTAGATTTCAGCAATGGCCTCCAACCGCCAAATCAAGCCAAGTGTTGAATGGCATATGCTGAATGACTGTTGATCATTATATGCCAGACAACTACCAAACTACATGTGCTAAAAGTCTTCATATCAGCACTTACAGTTCAACTAGAAATCAACACTTAGAGTTCAACTAGCAATCAACAGATAACTCCATTATCTACTGATCGACTGCTGTAGAGAACAAGCATGTGTGTGTTGATGGCTGTTGTGTTTCACCTTTAAAAGACAATATAGTACTGAAACAACCAACTTTGATACACATATTACATGTTCAATTGTAGCATCAGAACATAGAATAGTTAATTTTCATTGTTTAGTATAAAATTCCCCACACTTGTATAGTAGAGGCAAGCTTTCTAAGCCATTTGATTATATTTGCTGAATTGTAATCTTTGTACAAAACAGATTATTCAAGTGAATACTCTAAAAAACTTATTGTGTTTATCTTTACTTAAAGAATTTATGTTATGGTAGTTAGTAACTAACTTGGATTACATATTCGTTAGTTATTGATATTAGAAGAAGTTTTTGTTTGTCTTAATTGACCCCGATCCAACAAGTAATCAAGAAAAGTAGCCATACATCGTCTTCATTATGCATTCGATCTTGAATTGGAGAATGTTTGTGGATGATTTGGGGAGCCTTGGAACATTAAAAATCTCATAAAGTTCGTCAATTTTCATCTTGAAGAAGTTTCCTTTCGAAAACCCTATATAGATACATAAATAGATTCAAGATTCCTCAAAATATGATGTTGAAACTACCACCGGCGTATCATACGCCCAATCAACATATGATATGCTTCCTCATACGCCCAACCTTCTAAAATTTTGTCAAATACGATGACGAATACACCGTTAATACTCCGCCTGATGTATCATACGCCCATACCTAGCGTATGATACGACCATTGGCTGATTTTTTTCCTCTTATTTTTATCTTTTGTTATTTTCAATTCTAGTCCTTGAACTTTATCTTTTTGCTACATTTGACTCTCAAATATGTTGTTTTTTGCTTTAAAATCCTATGAATCAAAACATAAACAAAGTCAATGTATTTCACAAAAATTATGATGTAAAATCAAACATTTACATTAATTAAACACTAAAATATTGACGCGTGATCAAATCTATGAGTTTTCAATAGCTTCATTCTTTTTATAGATTAACAAGAACAAAATATTAATAAAGAATAATACGACTTGCAAATTAAATTTTGATAAACATAAAATCAAGATTTGTTTCATCATTACCTTTGATAAAAAAAATAAATACTCATATATATTATAAACTTAAATTCTAATACTTACTAATAATTTCTTGTTACCTGAATAAGACTTACTTATATTAAATTATCTGTTGTGTGTTGAATTGCTCAGTTTAAGAATTTAAAACATATTTTTAAATCATGATTTCACTTAAACCTTTGTTATTAAACTGTAAGTGTATGTTTCTAGTTTTAATAACAAAATGCGTTACTAAAAAGTACAGACTTCTTGCTAAAAATAAATAAATATGGACATTCGCGTGTCAAGATGAAAGTTTTATGCAATGTTTGAGTGATTTTTATGATCATATAACTTAGTTTATTTAACCACTTTTATTTTAAATAACTAGTAAAGCTTTCTGCCCAGTGAGCCCCACTGGTTACTCTCTGTATAT
>BJCM01152285.1:0-10857 GCA_018326385.1 Flaveria bidentis | reverse complement strand
AAGACTAAGTCTGCAAACAGCTGAAGACTAAGTCTGCAAACAGCTGAAGACAAACAGCTGAAGACTAAGTCTGCAAACAGCTGAAGACTAAGTCTGCAAACAGCTGAAGACAAACAGCTGAAGACTAAGTCTGCAAACAGCTGAAGACTTAAGTCCGAAAACAACAGCTGAAGACAACAGCGGTTGTCACAACAGCTGAAGTTCGCTGAAGGACTTTGGTTGCTTCAGCCTTCATAATTCTCTACATTAAGTATGTTCTTAACAACCATCCAATGACTATTTCTAGGATTTTTCTAGTATCGGCTTGTCATGCTCAAAGCGCATGACACGTCCGGCCTAGTGCATATCATTGTATACATGATGGATCCTATAGCATATGCATATGGGATTCCCTTCATTTTATCTTGCTCAACCATTGACTTTGACATTGAGTTGTACTCAATATCGTTCCTCTTTGAATAGGTACCGTACCTTTCTTAGAGTTTTCCATCTTGAACCTTTTCAAGATCTTATCAATGTATGCACTTTGATTTAAACCTATCAACCGCCTTGATCTATCCCTATAGAATTTTATTCCCAAAATATAGGTGGCTTCACCAAGATCCTTAATGGGAAAATAGCTTCCAAGCCAGGCTTTTACACTTTCCAAGGTTTGAACGTCATTTCCAAATAGTAGAATGTCATCGACATACAATACTAGGAAGGTGTTGATGCCCCCACTAGCCTTTTTATACACACATGCTTCATCAGTGTTTTTGATGAACCCAAATTTGATTACCTCATCATCAAAGTGGTGATTCCAACTTCTTGATGCTTGCTTCAATCTATAGATTGATTTCTTTAACCTACGTACATTGTTAGGATGTTTTGGATCGACAAAACCTTTAGGCTGAACCATATAGACATCTTCCTCAAGATATCCATTTAGAAAAGCAGTTTTGACATCCATCTGCCAAATCTCATAATCATAATGAGCAACCTTGACAAATAATATCCTAATAGTTTTAGCATTGCAACCGGCAAGAAGGTCTCATCATAATCAACCCCTTGAGTTTGAGTGAAACCTTTTGCTACGAGTCTAGCTTTATAAGTATCCACGTTTCCATGCATATCGGTTTTCTTCTTGAAAACCCACTTACTTCCAACTACCTTGGAGTTAAGAGGTGGTATAATCAAGTCCCATACTTGGTTGTCATACATGGATTTCATTTCAACGTTTATGGCTTCAAGCCATTTGTTGCAATCCAAATTGGACATTGCATCATAGTATATGGTTGGTTCATTGGAATCTATCACATAGCATCCATCCATGAAAAATCCATATCTTTCAGGTGGATTACTAGTTCTACCAGATCTACGAATGTTTTGTGTGTATTGATCAACCATTTGATCATCCTCAACATCCTCATGTTGAGTGCTAGTGTCAACCAAACGTGTATCGGGTTGTGGTACTTGATCTTCCTTAAGATCCACTATTCTCCTGCTAGCTCCTTCCATAAGGAACTTAGCCTCCAAGAACTCAACCTTCTTGGCAACAAACTCCTTTTATTCTAATGGATCATAGAAATAATATCCCATAGAATCTCTAGGATATCCAATAAAGATACACTTAGTGGGACGACTTTCTAACTTGTTTGAGGTGGGAGTTTTAACATAAGACTCACATCCCCACACCTTTAAATATGATAGAGATGGAACCCTTCAATGCCATATTTCAAAAAGTGTCTTTTCCACTTTCTTGGTTTAGGCCATATTTAAAATATGGGCCACAGAGAGCAAAGTGAAACCCCAAAATGTTAGAGGCAATAAGCTTCTAGCCATCATAGATCGAACCATATCCAATAGAGTTTGATTTCTCCTCTCGGACACACCATTATGTTGTGGTGTTCCAGGTGGAGATAGTTATGAGACAATCCCATAATTTCTAAGATGATCTCTAAAAGCATCACTTAGGTATTCACCTCCTCTATCGGTGTGGAGAATTTTTATTGACTTGTTGAGTTGATTTTCTACTTTATTCTGGAAGATTTTTAATATTTGAAAAAGCTTCATCTTTGTGTCTTAACAAGTACACATACCCATATCGACTATATTTGTTGGTAAAGATAATGAAGTATCTTTCATTGTACCTAGTCATTGGTTTAAAAGGACCACATACATCTGTATGTATGATACCTAATAAATCTTTTTCCCTTTTGGTTTTGCAACTAAAAGGTGCCTTAGTCATTTTTCCTTGTAAACAAAATTTACATAAATCAAATGTATCATATTCACTTGCTTTTGAAAGACCATTCTTTTGAAATGTTTGTATGCGCTTCTTGTTTATATGACCAAGACGGCAATGCCAAAGATAGGTGTCACTCAAATCCAATTTGAGCCTCTTGGTGGTGGTTTGGTACAATGAGCTATCATATAATGTGTTTTCACGAACCAATTCACAAATACCATTAATAGGAATAGCTTTAAAATAGAAGATGTCATTTAAAGAAACATGAATTTCATTTTCAATAAATGTCAAAGCATAACCATATTGTCTTAATTAGGCAACTGAAATAATGTTCCTAGTCAAACTAGGAACATAAAAAATTGTTCAAAATTGTTTCCAAACCATTTGAAAGCTTCAAGATGCAGTCCCCTCGGTCTTCAACTTGAACTTTTGCTCCATTCTCCATGTAGAGGCTAACATCCCCTTTCTTGAAGTCCTTACTTCTTTTTAACCCCTAAAACAAATTGCAAATATGAGTTTCACATTCGGTATCCAATACCCATGTGTTAGAGGATATTAAATTTAGATCAATATGAATCATGAAAATTTTACCTGAGGTTTGCCCGGCATTCCTCTTAGCTTGCAACTCATTGAGATGGACATGACAATTTCTTTCCCAATGTCCTATCTCCCTAAACTTAAAGCATAGGTCATTCAAAGCAACCTTTTTCTTATCTCCCCTTGTTTTGGTGGTGGCCCTTTTACCACTCCCTGTTGGAACCCTAGAAAGATTAACATTTTAGTCTTTAGATAATTTTTTATCATAGTATAGGGGCTTAGTATGTAAATAAATGTTTATTTTGTTTCTTGTTATTATTATAAATAGGATTATTTGTATTTGTGCAGGTTAGACATTTAAATAGTTCTCTGTTCATTTTCTCTCAATTACACTTTGTAATCCTACTAATATCAATAGAAACTCTATGAATTTTTTTGATATTTGTTTGTGTTGATAACATTGTTCATATTATTGTTAATTGCTTGATAACAATCACAGATCAATCCATTTGAACCTATCAAATGGTATCAGAGCTTTCGGTTCAGTGATTTGAAGTTCAAAATTTTTTGAGCAATTTTGAATCACTTGAATTTGTGATTTGATCGCAATTGTTCAATTAATTGATGATTTAGTTGTGTTTCATCATTAGAAACATGATTTGAATCATAATTGAGTGAATTTACATCATCAAATCTGAATTTTTGACAAATTTGTGTTCAAACAGTAATTTAAAACTCAAACACTAAATCTACAAAATTGAGAATTAAAGTGTTGTTAATTGAAAGAAATGATGCTAAAGGATTGATTATCAGTGTATTATTGACTTGATTGAAGAGTTTCAAATTGTTTTATCAAGTTTCGGAAAATTTTTTAAGATCAAGTTGTTACAAAGAAGATGAATTATGCGTTTGAGGTGTTGAAATCATCTGAAAATGACCTAAGTGTTTTGGCGCATGAAATCTGTTCAGACGCTTTAACACTGTTTAGGCATTTCAGAGTGGTCGTTTAGACACTGTTTGGACGTTTCAACATTGTTTGTATGTTTTTTAGAGGAAAGTCCCAGGCGCTTTGGAACTATTCAGGCGCTTTGGAACTATTCAGGCGCTTTGGAACTGTTTCAGACACATCAACACTGTTTGGGCGTTTGGAAACTGTTTGGGCGTTTTGACACTATTCAAGCGTTTCTACACTTGGAAACATCAGAAGTTCACTAAGGCAATCCCTAAGGCATTTCTAAGTAAAGTAGGGAGTTTTACTATTGTTTAGACGTTTCTCTACTATTGAGACGTTTCTCTACTGTTGAGACGTTTCTCTACGGTTCAGACGCATCTAATTCAGGCTTTTCACTCAACACTTAGAAAATTTTCAAAAATCTAAAACCAATTTTTTTCCATTCCTTTAATTCATTTAAAATCTAAAAACAACTAAACTAAATCATGGCTAAGTCTGAAGATTCAGAGAACAGAGTACCAAAGCTGAAGAATAGAGCCGACTTCAAAAATTGGCCACTCAGACTAAAACATCATTTGAACTCAATTGATACTAATATGTGGAAGTCAATTGAAAAAGGACCTCATATTCCAGTCACTTCTGATGGTCCTGATAGAGGATTTTTATATACAAAGGATACTCAAGAGCCATATCCTGAAGATGGCTTACATGGTGATGACTTAAAGAAGGTTAAGAATGATGTTTAAGCATATTCTCCCATGTACAAAGGGTTACCTTTGGAGGTACTTTCAAGACTGGAGAACTATCAAACTGGTTATACCATGTATAAAGCTCTAAAATTTATCTGTGAAGGAGGAAAAGAGATACAAGATCTCAAAAGATGAAAGTTAAAGAGGCAACTTGAACTTTTTGAGCATATTTCAGGAGAAACTATAAACCAGATGATGAATAGATATGTTTAGCTCACATCTGAAATGTCAACCTTAGGAATCAAAAATGATCTTAAAGACCTAAATGACAGACTACAGAATGCACTACCATCATCATGGAAACAAACTGTAACCCTGTTAAAGCACACTGAAAAATTTCCTATGAATCTTGATCTTCTCATTGCTAAGATTGAATATGTGGAAATTGATGAGAGTTCAATAAATAATGATAGATTTGCTTCAACATCTCAATAAAAGTATGCTGCTTCTCCAATAAATACTGTAGAGAATGCCTTTCTTGCCAAAAATGAGGCAACTCCTGAAGATGAAGGTGATCTGTTCGTGGGAGCCGGATTTTTCACTAGTACCCCAGTCTATTCAACACAGCCACAAACATAGTCTCCTCCAAAATCTACAATGCCTAAAACACATTATAAGACTCTATCTTCTAACTCTGATAATCCTAGCAAAGTTAAAGATATTATAAATATCCTTTTATAGGATGAGGAGTCCAAAACTACTTTTACAGCTTTTATGGAAAGCTTCCAAGCCTATCAGGGTAGTCATCTAACTCAATTTGATTTGATATTGCAGGATTTGTTTGAGATGGATCCTGATGACGTAGAAGAAATGGATCTTAATTGGCAAATAGTGATGATTGCTTACAAAATACAAAAGCACTCATATGTCAACATGAACTACAAGCCTAGTGCGAACAAAAAGTTGGATTTGACAAGTCAAAATGAAGATGTTTCAATTGAAATAGTTATGGCCATTTTTCTAGAGAATGTAAAGCTCCAATAAATCAAAGTGGAAATGGTCAGAGCAGTTCAAATAGTTAGAGACATCAACATTAGACTCAAAAGACATTCTAGAAACCATATCAGAGTCTGCCGATCTCCAAATAAAAAGATGATCAAATGACAGCTGAAGAATCAAAGAAAGCACTAGTCGTAAGCCTAAAAGATGGTTATGACTAGAGTGCTTACTCTGAATAATTTACAGTTGATCTCACTTCAGGTTTAGCATAAATTTCTGAAATGAACGAAGACTGGTCTAAAAACAATGATCTAAAAATAGATGAATTAGAAAATGAGACAGACTATGACTGGAGTGATAAATCTGATCTAAAGGAGGACATAGAAGAACTTATGGCAAAGTCTGAACAAACAATGGTTGTAAACTCTACATCTGACACCGAGTCTTCAAGTTCATATCTTGAAATTCCAATTGAAGTAAGAGAAAATCTCTGCACTAAAGTATGTTTTGAACAAGTTGAACATTATAGAACTTACTCATTCAAAATATGTGATAAGTTAAAGCAAGAAGAATCAATGCACAAAAAACTAAAAGATGAACATAAAGTTGCTGATGAAAAAATCATGTCACTTCAAGAAAGTTGGAACAAAACTCTAACAATACTTGAATTTTTTAAGAAACAACTTGAAGAAATGACCAAAACACTTGAACAAGAAAAATCGGCACATGCTGCAACTCAAGTTGACTTGGCTAATGTAAAGAGCTCAAAAACTATAGTTGAGCAACTGGTAAATGGAAGAAAGGATAAAGATAAAATAGGATTAGGTTTTACACAAAAACCTATGCCTAAATCAATCTCTAATACTTTACTAGAAAACTTCAATACTCATGAACATTCAACAGAAAATAAAGCTAAGCTAAAAGAATTTCAAGAGAAGAAAAAGGTTGATTAAGAAACCGTTGAAAGTGAAATTGAAAAAATAAACATTCAAATATTTGAGGAGAACGATTCAGAAAAGATTAAGAATGGCCATCCTATTAAAGTAAAATCTTATGAACCTCGATTAAAGCATAAAAAGCTATTTGTTCCAAAAGGTGAATGTGTCATAGAGAAGTTTCAAATTGATCGAGAGATTGAAAAAGCTAATGAGATCAATCTCAAACTGAAAGGAAAATGTCAAGTAGAGAAATCAGACACTTCATGTTTAGATGATTCAAGTTCAAATGAATTAACTCAAAACAAAGATTATGAAAAAGAATCTTTTGAAGATTCAATTAAGACACAAAACACTAAGAAGTCATCAAATCAAAGAAGAAGAAAAACAATTCCTAAAACTAAACAGTCTAAACCAAACAACAAATCAAGTCAAATTAAACCTGGGATGTTTGTGTTAGCAGGAACTTTTGACATGAACACAATTTCTGAAACAATATCAAAACCAAAGATCAAATTCAACTATGATCTGAAAACGGGTTCAGGTCCTAAGTCTTCCGTTGTTCAAAATAGATTTGCATCTCAAGAGTTAAAGAAATATGAGAGTTTTCAGAAGCAAAATAATTAAATTCTAAAGACCAAACTCACACAGCAAAAACAAAAGCTTAACGAGTCTACTCCTAAATCTAGACAAGGATCTAATGTAACATGTACAATCATAACACATCTGAGCGTTATTTTAACAAATACTATTCATTGTGTGATGAAAGGAATCATAATACAGAGGATTGTTACTTCAGGAAGAACTCACCTAGAAAGGAATTTGATAATCAAGCACATGCTAATCCAAAGTTTCAAAGTAATCATTATTATGTATTTCAAAATATATCAAAAACATCTTCTCTAGGTTTGAGATCTTTCAGAAGAATCAATTCTGATTATGATAATTAGTATAATGTCAGATCACAATAGTATAATCAAGGATATTTCGTTCCACGCTCAGTGAGAATTAAAAATGAAACATATAATAAGAATAATGTTTCTAATGTTTCAAAAAGTGGTTCAAAATTTCTTGTGGATGATCTTGAAAACAGATTTAGTGTTTTGAAAACAAAATAACAAAAAGATAATCAACCTGTTTTCCAAAGAGGATCTGAAAATCATAAATCTCAAAAGTAACCAGACATAAACAAACTCCATTTGAAACAGTTTACCATCATAGATAATTTTGGAAAGCCCAAGACCATTTCGGCTTGGGTTACTAACTCATCTTAAATATCGTTGAATGCAGGTACGCTCACAGAGACCAGTCTACACATGGTATGTTGATAGTGGGTGTAGCCGGCATATGACAGGAAAGCAAGCCTAGCTTCAATATATTAAGTTAAAAGATGGTACTTATGTGGCGTTTGGTGGAGATTCAGGAGGAAAGATAACCAGTGAAGGAACGGTATCTAACAAAATAATAAGTTTTGATAAAGTCAACTTTTGTGAACAATTGAATTTCAATCTTTTGAGTGTTTCACAAATATGCGATAAAGCATATTCTACTTTATTTGATGACTCTTTTTGTTATATCTTAAAGCCAAGACTTCAGATCAGCAAGGAGTGGGTTGTTGCCAAAGCTGTTCGTGATAGAATTGTCTACAAACTAGACATGTCTCATGTTGATCCGTTTACAAAAACAACCTGTCTCATTGCTCATGCATCTAATGATGAAAGACAGCTTTGGCACAGACGTTTCGGTCATTCAAATTTTAAGAACATGAACAAGCTTGCAGCAGGAAATCATGTTATTGGAATTCCTTTGAAGAAGTTCGCAACATCAGACCTCTGCAAAGCATGTTTGAAGGCAAAACAACATAGAGCGTCTTATATGACCAAAAAAATAAACTCAAACTCAAAACCTTTAAAAATGTTACACATGGATCTATTTGGTCCTGTAAACATACAGAGTATCAGGAAAAATTGTATTGTTTAGTCATCAATGATGATTATACATGATTTTCTTGGGTTTTTTTCTTCATGCAAAATCTGAAACAATTGAACTTTTAAAAGAGTTTAACATTAAAGTGGAAAATGAATTAGATCAAAAAGTTAAAATAATTAGAAGTGATAATGGAACCGAATTTAAAAATGCTAATATTGACAGTTTTTGTACAGAAAAAGGAATAGCTCATCAGTTTAGTGCTCCTCGAACTCCACAACAAAACGGAGTTGCAGAAAGGAAGAACAGAACTTTGATTGAAGTAGCTCATGCAATGTTAGCTGATGCAATGATTCCTATCACCTTCTGGGATGAAGCAATTTCAACTGCCTGTTTCATTCAAGATCTACGTTGTTGGTTAAAGACAAACAGAAAACTCCTTATGAGTTAATGTTTGGCAGGAAACCCAATATTGATTTTCTTAAATCTTTTGGATGTCCTGTTTTGATTTTAAATTCAAATAACCATCTAGGCAAATTTGATTCAAAGTCTGATGATTGATTATTTCTTGGAAATTCGTTCGCTTCGAAAGCGTATAGAGTTTATAACTCTAAAAAGAATGTTATCATTGGAACGTTCAATGTTAAATTCCTTGAAAACTCTTTTCCATCAGTTGCAAATTGTCCAAAATGGTTATTTGATTTAGACTCATTAACAAAATCATTTAATTTTATTCTGTTTGAATCTTCATGTGTCAAAAGGAAACAAGTAGGAGATCTTGGAACCTTCAGTGAAGATTCTAATTCTGATGATATGGATGATACAAGCCACGATTATCCATTTTTATCTTTTGCAAGAGATCCTCTGTTCTCTACAGAGAATCATGAGCAACAAAATCATAAGCATCAACATGTTCCTGAAGATTCTAATGTTTCTCAACCTATTCCTAATGATGGACCAGAAATTCACCTTCTTGAGTCTGGAACCTCATCTGTATCTGGAGATATAGATGTTAATGAAAAGTTTGATTACTTTATCAATTTTCCAACTCAAGTTCCGAATTTCATCCATATTCTTCAACTCTATTGCACCAGCTCTCCGACCAGAACCAAACTAATCTGGATGTGAATGTTCAACAAGACGAGATTCCAACAACTCGTATTCACAAGAGACATCCCATCTCTCAGATAATTGGTCCTTGAATGAAAGAATAGCGTGAAGTCACTCTGAACGAGCAAATCTTTGCTTGTACTCATGTTTTCTTTCTCAAATTGTCCCTAAAAACATTACTAAAGCATTGAAGGACAACAGTTGGATTGAAGCAATGCAAGAGGAATTACTACAATTCAGAAAACAAGAAGTGTGGGAACTGGTGGATTAGTCTGAAGAAGAGAATGCCATTAGCATAAAATGGTTATTCAGAAAAAAATAAGTTGACATAGGAATAATCATTCGAAACAAAGCTCGATTAGTAGCTTAAGGATACACTCAGGAGGAAGGAATAAATTATGATGAAGTGTTTGCTCTAGTTGCAAGACTAGAAGCAATTAGGGTATTTCTGGCATATGCTTCTTATATGAAATTCAAAGTGTATCAAATGGACGTTAGGTGTATTTTTGTATGGACCAATCATCGATGATGTGTATGTTAAGCAACCTCAAGGTTTTGAAGATGCTGAATTTCCTCATCATCCATACAAGCTCAGCAAAGCTCTATATGGTCTACATCAAGCTCTAAGAATCTGGTATGAAACATTGTCACAACACTTGATCCAACATAGATATACAAGAGGGAAGATTGAGCCTACTTTAATCATCAAGAGAGATGCATATGATCCTCTTTGTGTACAAGTGTATCCAATAGAGTTCGATTTCTCCTCTCGGACACACGATTATGTTGTGGCGTTCAATGTGGAGATAGTTGTGAGACAATACCACAACTTCTAAGATGATCTCTAAAAGCGTCACTTAGGTATTCACCTCCTCTATCAGCGCGGAGAATTTTTATTTTCTTGTTGAGTTGATTTTCTACTTAATTTTGGAAGATTTTGTACATTTCAAAAGCTTCATCTTTGTATCTTAACAAGTACATATAACAATATCGACTATAATCGTCGGTAAAGGTAATGAAGTATCTTTCGTGGTACCTAGTCATTAGCTTAAAAGGACCACATAAATCCGAATGTATGATCCCTAATAAATCTTTTGCCCTTTCGGATTTGCCACTAAATGGTGCCTTAGTCATTTTACCTTGTAAACAAGATTCACATACATCAAATGAATCATATTCACTTGCTTTTAAAAGACCGTTCTTTTGAAGTGTTTGTATGAGCTTCTTGTTTATATGACCAAAATGACAATGCCAAAGATAGGTATCACTCAAATCCAATTTGAGTTTCTTGGTGGTGGTTTGGTACAATGAGCTATCATATAATGTGTTTTCACAAACCAATTCATAAATACCATTAATAGGAATAGCTTTAAAATAAAATATGCCATTTAAAGAAACATGAATTTCATTTTCAATAAATGTTAAAACATAACCATATTGTCTTAATTGGGCAACATAAATAATGTTTCTAGTCAAACTAGG
>BJCM01152284.1:0-16358 GCA_018326385.1 Flaveria bidentis | reverse complement strand
TATATGGGAGGTTCAAATGAGAACCAATTTTTTTTGTAAGAACTTTAAAAACCAATCTCAGCCACTCATTTTTTATTACATGCAAATCACATGTCATTTTCTCTCTTTTTTAAAACGTTCATAACTTTTCACGACATCATTTTTTCAAAAAAAATTCACCATAAAATTTAGTATTTTTTTATCTTTCCAACGCCTATCATATTGATATACTTTTCTAAAAAATCTAGTTATACACATGTGTATTACTAGATTTACCCATGTGTAAATCCGATATTACACATTTGTAAAATGAATTTCATTAAAAAACGGGATTTATTTTATTTTTTATAAAAAAATTATTTTTTTATGAAAGAGAGAAAGTAGGGGAACATTTTTTTGTTTTTATTTTTTTATTTTTATGTTATTTTTTGATTTATAAATTTTTTAAATATGTTTTTGTTAATTACAATTTTGCCATTGAGAACTAGTGGTTGAGATTGGTTACTAGAGTTCTCACAAAAAAAAACTAGTTCTCATTTGATCCCTCATATATATATATATGTATATATATATGTATATATATATGTATATATATATATATATGGGAGAGATCAAATGAGAACTCACTTTTTTGTGAAAACTCTAAGAACTAATCTAAACCACTAGTTTTCAATGACAAATATATAATTAACAAAAATATATTTAAAAAAATATAAATAAAAAATAACATACAAACTAAAAAAATAAAAACACAAAAATATCCTCTAGTTTCTCTCTTTCATAAAAAATTATAAAAATTAAAAAAATCTCGTTTTTTTACGAAATTCGTTTTACACGTGTGTAATACCAGATTTACACATGTGTAAATCCCATATTACACACATGTACAACCAGATTTACATATATGTAAACAACGAATGGATGATTTTTTTGAAAATGTATATCAATATGGTAGGCGTTGAAAAAAAGAAAAAAGTACTAAATTTTATGATAAATTTTTTTTGAAATAATAATGTCGTAAAAAATAGTTATGAACGTTTTAAAAAAGTAGGTGAAATGACATGTGATTTGCATATAATAAAAATAAGTGGTTCATATTGGTTCTTAAAGTTTATTTGATTATACTAAATTATAATTATAGTATAATCAAATTAAAATAAATAATAATCAAGATTTTATGTTGTGTGTATATATATAGCGAAGTTGAAACCTATGTATTACATGAGTGGGATAAATAGAACATATCAAAATCAATAGATTTATAAAAAAGATGTTATTAGTCATTGATGAAATAAAAATACAATGAATATTTAAAATTTATAACAAATAATAAAATTAGAAATTATTACTCTATATTTAAAGATAAAATATGTATGAAATCATATAATTTAGTATATATTATTAAAATTTTAAAATAAGAATATTTATATTTTATATGTTTAATAGTTTATTTTATTTATTTAATATAATTATAATCAAATGAGAGACAAAAACACAAATATAGAATATTTATTTTAATATATTCTAATAAAAAAGGAAACTCAAATGAATTGCTTTTATAATATTCATATTTATTATGAAAGCAGTGGGAAATTAATTTTTTTGATATACTAGAATGATGATACATGTCATTTGATATACTACAATGATGACACGTGTATCAAAAAACCTTCTTTTATTATATATTTATATTATATATATGTTATAGATTATAAATTATAGATACTAGTATAATATTATATTTATTATACGGGTTGAATAAATTAAATATTAAAAATTTGTAATAAAAGTTTAATATAATTTTTAAGAGTAAATTTATATTTTGGCCCTTGAGGTTAGGGCCATTTAACTTTATCAACTCAAAAGAGAATCTTTTGACATATCAACCTCGAAAGTTTTATTTCTTAATTATTTCGATCACTGACACTAACTCTGTTAGCCTTTTTCTGTTAAGCGTAAGGGGTATTTTGGTCATTTTCACCTAAGGACTATTTATGTGAATGTTAAATATTTAGTGTTATTTATGCTTAATTTATTAATTACCAATACAACCACCACACACCACTACTACCTAACACAACCAAGACAACCACCACCGCAAAGTATACACCCTATCTCCTTCTCAGTTTCCTTTTCTTCATCTCCACCAAAATTAAAACCCCCTTCTTCACCGTTAGGATGGTGATCGAAAGGCACCGTCATCTTTATCTCCTTCACCTCTTGTTATTCTGTCATTGTTGCTCCCAAATTGTTATCGCCTCTTGTTCTTAAGGTGAAAAATAACCAAAATACGTTTACATTTAAAAGGAAAAAGTTAACAGACTTAGTGTTAGGGATCAAAACAATTAAAAAAAATATAATGTTAGGGGTTGATATGTCAAAATATTCCTTTTAGGTATTATATGAATTAATGACCCTAACCAAGAGGCCAAATTAGTAATTTACTCTATTTTTAAATATGATATGCTTGAGTTACGTATAAGTATTTACTCCAAGTATAAGAATAATATCATTTTAAACTTTCATTTTATAAGATTGTGTTTTTTTAAAAACATTTTGGTCTTTTTATTTAGAGTAAATTATTATTTTCGTCCTTGAGGTTTGACGAAAATCACGGGTTCAGTCGAATAGTTCATTTATTACACTGATAGTCCAATAGTTTCAAGTTTTGTTTCAGTTTCACCCACGTTACTAACAATGTTATAATATTTATGTTAAGTTAGTGTAAATTTACAATTATACCCTTATGATTAAATATAAAATAAAAAAAACTTTAACAAATACTATCATCTTCATCATCTTGTCATCTTCATCATCATCTAAACCTAAACCACATCCCACCACCATCACCACCAGGGTCGATCTCACCTTCACCGGTGACCTCAATCATTTCCAAATGCTTCCATTCCTCTTATTCAACTTCATCGAAGACGATAACCGGTCAATATCTCCGACGACGGTGGTCTATTTGGTGAAGCACGACGTCAACCCCAACCCCTAGGCTACCTCCGACCACCATCGCTACCTCCACCTCCACCTCCAGGCCACTCCAACCACCCCCTCGTGCCGCCACTCCCGCCTCCATCCCTTCTTTCTCTCTATACCACCAGATCAACATATCCCCCTTCCACCACTCCATTTTTGCAACACCACCACCAGGACCGCCCCATCATCGATGTTTTTAGATGGTCAGTGGCCGGATTTGGTGGTGGCCGGCGGTTTTAGATGGTAGTGGTGAGCGATGGCTGTGGTTGTGGTCACCGGAGGTGACGGCGGTCTAGGCTGGATTTGGCGGTGGTCGGTGGGTTATAAGTGGTGACGGTGCACGATGGCGGTGGATGTGGTAATCGGCCGGAGGTGACGGTGGTCTAGGGTGCACAATTCTTGTTTGTGTGTGTGAGATAGAGAAGAGAGAAGATGGATAGAAAGAGAGAGGAAGGAAATGGGTTGGGTGGGGATGGGGATGAGTTTTTATTAAATTCAAGGGTAAAAATGTCTTTTTACATCATTTAACAGAATAAACACTAACAATATTAACATAGTGGGTGAAATTGAAACAATTCTTAAAACTATTGGACCATCAGTGTAATAAATGAACTATTGGACTGAACTGGTGATTTTCATCAAACCTCGGGAACGAAAATAACAATTTACTCTTTTATTTATAAATTTTATTTAGAAAAAAGAATCATCCTTGTATAACTTAAAAAAACACTAATAAAAGAAGTTCATATTAAAAAAACATTGAAGAAAATTTTTGTATGTTATATATTTTTAAAGTGTGTTTCTTAATTAAAAGATCTAATTTTTAATTTTTTACAATGTCTATTTTTCGTAATGTGGGAATGTGATAAATATATAATTAGTGTGTGTATAGTATAATTATTTTTTATAAGAGTGATGCGACAAATTAAAAATAAACAAATCTAATATGTTGACACGTAACATCTCAAAACTTTTTTTCATTATAAATAATCGATAATATATATATATATATATAGAGAGAGAGAGAGAGAGAGAGAATTATTTAGAAGTTATTTGTCTTATAAAGAATTGGTTGAACTAAATCAATCCCAAAAAAATCATTAATGGAGCCATTTTTATATTTCTCATTTATGCTCTTGTTACCGTCTTAATTATAACAATTAAAATAATTTCATCAAAGGTTCACGATCATTTCGCACCATTCACACACTTTGACCCAATATATGTGTGTATTTGTAAATTGAAAAGTTAAGTTTGTTTTTTAAAATGTTTGATGTACCATTGATTACGATATGTGTGCATGCATGTAATAATGATGCATTTGTGTACAGTGATTAAAAACGACGAATCTAATTCTACCATTCAGTTCGCTCTTCTAATGAGTCCATATGCCCATTGCAACATTACATTTAACTATTTAGATTGGATTGACAGTTTTAATGAGTTTTTATTACACAAGTACCATTCTTCCACTACAATAATACATTTAACTAAATACAAGCTTACACTCAACTTACGTTATTACTGTAAAGCCCACGCAGAGTTAAGGAGAAGCAATTAGTCACCGCCCCTTAACGGTACCCACACATATACACCAGTCATCTTCTAATATCGTTTTTATAATTTTTATATAAGGCTACATCTAACATACTCCTTATATGTAAATGCTTTATTACGTGCCTTCAAATATGTTTCTATAGCCCCTACCTACTACTTGATGCCATTATGATCAATAGATTTTTGTGTGGACAACGTTTTGAAATATATCTTGTCAATACTCTTTGATGGACGTGTATTTTAAAAGTTATAAGTTTAAATTTCATGTATGTTATGTATATTTCTTTATGTAATATCTATACGTCATTCAAACAATTTCATTGGATTAGTTTTTGTGGTCCAAAATCCATCATAGAAAACCACAAACCCTTTTCATGGGTGCCTCATTGGTGTGGACAACGTTTTGAAATATATCTTGTCAATACTCTTTGATGGACGTGTATTTTAAAAGTTATAAGTTTAAATTTCATATGTGTTATGTATATTTCTTTATGTAATATCTATACGTCATTCAAACAATTTCATTGTATTAGTTTTCGTTGTCAAAAATCCATCATAGAAAACCACAAACCTTTTTCATGGGTGCCTCGTGAAAACTACGCCTAAATATAAATATAATGTCCACGTAACAATAATATCATCACTAGAGCTAGCTTGTTAATAGAATATATTATGTATTATATATAGCAAAAGTTTATATACTCTCATTGGTAGCGAATGGAATAATATATATTGTTAGCGACCAGTATGTGCTAGCTAGCTACCAATACTATAGCTATTTGCTAACGATATTATATTAAAATTGGGGTCTAAATTATTAAACGTGTAGGTAATGAGAAATTGTAGGTGCCAAAATATTTTAGTGTATGCAGCAACAAATTATGTATTCTTAGTTTATTAAATAATAAATATTCTATTTTATTAATACGAACAATTCTTATCATAATTCATCGTGTCTCATATCTGGTATGATAAACGTTGGGTATTTGTCTAGTAAGTATAAGTCGATGTCAAGTATATCCATTGGTATGTCGAATATTAACCATTGGCATTTTTCTTACTTTTCTTACTATTTTAATTTTTAATAAGTTTTTGTGATTTTACTACCAAAAATATTAGAAATATAAAAACAAACAAATAGTTGATTAAGGTATTAATTATCAACGTACAAACGTAAAATACGAAATAATTATATTTTTTAAACGTGAACGCAATGGTGGTAACTAAGCATTGGTTTTTTTATAATTTTATCTTTGTAATCGGTATATACACATTTTATGTGGTTCTTGATACATTTTTAAGTGAAAACTATAAACTTTTATTGATATTAAGTAAAATGTCCAGATGGATCATTAAACAAATTATTACAAGTAAAAGTCATACTTTTGTGAAATTTTTAAATAAAAAGTCTAACATTAAAATTTTAGTATTAGTTAAAGGAGATTTATAAAAATAAAACTAAAAAACAATCCTTAAAAATCCAAAACCTAGGGTTATGAGGATCGAACCAATGCCATTTGATCAAGGAGCCACACACGAAGTGTGTCCTTTAGTCGCCAACTTGATAATAACACTCGAGTGAATTTATATATACAGACGTTTATAAATTAAAATTAGCATGATATTTCATAATCCGTTTGACTTGTGAAGGTTGATTGTAATCAATAATTTGATCGAATGGAGGTCATCGAGGTGACCAATAGATGAAAAGCACAAACGCAAACATCATCCCTCCATTTAATTTCTTTTTTAAGAATATTTTAAATAAATTTTATTTTACTTTATGTGGGAAAAAAGATGTATACCCTACCATTCAATCTCTCACCTCCACCACCTTTTTATTAATTTGTTATATTTTTCGAGAACCCCATGCCTTCTAACTTTTCTCTCCATCATAATCACTAAAATCGATTAATTTAATCATCGGTTTATTTGTTTTAATCTCTAAAAAGAAAGTCTCATTGTTTCTTTAGATTAAACATAACTTGTATAGGGTATATAATATTGAGGGTAATTAAAATATAACACATCGGATTTACAGATATGTTCTAATGTACTAAACAAATCTCATGTTAGGTAATAGTCTTTTAGCTCTGTTTTAGTATCATTAATATGACAATTAGTCTCCGGGTAAATAGTTAACCAAATACAGATCTTTATTTATTATTTTTTCTAACGACTATTATATCATTAAAAGACTAACAAGATACGAGATACAGAAATACAAAGTTCAAGTTACATGTAGAATACGAAGGGCAATGCCACCCCGACAAAGACAATTACAAATCTTTCATCTATTATTGATCCAGTTATTAAAAACAATGTTTTGAAGACCAGATCAGACTGGCCGGTCCAATTGCTTTGACCGGGAATTAGATGGGTAGTCGAATCGGAGGGGTGACACATCGAAAACAAGGGCGGACATATAGGTAATTGAGGGGTAGCCTCCGCTACCCCTCAACCTGTTACGGGTAGTGTAAATTTTTTTTACGGTTTAATATAAAAAGAAAGTTTCGGTTTTACGTTATCCCTGAAAATAAACCACGTTACCCATAAAAAATTTAAACTCAACACTTCATAAAAAGTTTTTAAATATTATATATAAAAGTCTAATACTTTATAAAAAAAATATTCTATAAAAACATAAATAAGTAAATAACCATACTTATTACCAAATAACATAAAAACCCAAAATACCTATTACCCAACCCAATACAATAATAAGTCCAAAATTAAAAATTATATATATACTAATTATTTGCATGCATTGTAAATTGTATTATGTGTTTTATGGGATGTACCCATTTTTAATCTGTAACCTTTTTATTTTAACCCAATACTTTTATAACTTTTATAAATTAGTTTCATTATTTTTTCTACTTTCAACTTTAGACCTTTATACTTTTCAAATTTTACAAAATTTCGTTATGTATATTTCTTTATGTAATACCTATACGGAAACACAAGTAGACCTTTACAAGTATAACGAAAAATTTACAAGTTACCACTAAACTTGTATTCTAGATCCGCCACTAATTGGAAACACAAAAGTGAATACTGATACCTGTTTTGGTTATACCTATACCGACAACAATAATATTCACTTATAATCCGTTCTGTTTGTCGCAATGACACAATAGTAACTGTATTCGCTAGCCTACGATACAAGAAAGAAACTTAGTTATACCCTAACACCAAAAAACTTGTTGGTGGTCATATAACAAAAAACTAAAACGTAGTTGGCTAAACTTGAAAAACAACTAAATTTATTGTATTACTTGGTTTTTTATAATATATATAATAATGTGGAGAGGGGAATCATATTTCCAATCATTCACCAAACAAAACATTTATCTTTTAGATCATATAACGAACTATTATTTTAATTTACCTTCATTTTTGTGTGGCTTTTAGAGTTGATATGTGTTTATTTCATTTGAGTTGAATCGGTTTAGTAAAACATACAAACACATCAATGATCATCTCTAGACCGATTGATATTTGGCATCATGGTATAATGTATACCAGGGATACTTATTTTTTATGTTTTTATTTACCAAGAAACTACACAAATATACAAATTGAAAATTAAAAAACAATGATTATTAATTATATTAAAATGTTAAAAATATTGTGAGTGAGACTTTAATCATTATTCCAAGCCTTGATGAGTGAGCAAGTGAGAAAGTTATTTATGTGATGCTTAGGTGATATCTAGTGAGAGTGAAATCTCCTTCTCTAGAACAAATAGCCTAAGAAGTGATGTTTGCCAACCACAACTTATCTTCTTTTATGTTTTTTTTCCAACATCATTTGTGATATTTATAACACTCAAATTCTAACACTTCGTGACAATCAATATTATTCATTTGCCCTAATAGAGTTCATGACTTTGTTTTTTTGTCTGAATGAAGACTTTCTACACAACACACCAAATCAAAATTTACCAGTGTTTGAACACAATGTATAAGTGATATTAGTATGAGTTTGCCCATTAATTGAAATGTACAATTGAAGTTACAATTCATCCTTTAACTTTAAATAGTTTTACATTTTGTTTTCTTTTTAATTATTTAATCCAACTTGATTTTGACACGTGACTCACTCATAACTTTTTTTTATTTTTGTTTCTATTTTATAACATATTAAATATGACGTACTATATATATATATTTCTAAATTTAAATATAGTGTTGTGATATGTTCATTTTTATTTATGTTTCAATATAAATTTTGCTTAAAACTAAGGTGTGCGTAATGTACACATTATTGAAACGTATATGTATTAAGTCACCAAAGTTGTTTTAATGTTCTGCTTTTTCGGTATTTCTTTTTGTTTTCTTCTTGCAATTTTCAATGTGTGATGTTTATAAAAACTTTGAATTTGCTATTACGTTATGTTCATTTTTATTATCGTTTATACATGGTTATTTTCAAAATGACTTGTCAATGGTAACGTACATGTTATGGAAACATAAACATACAAGCCAAAACTACTTTAAGGTTTTGTTTCATTACATTAAAACTTAAATGTCTATAATTATTTGAAATATGCTACTGATGTTTATTTTTTATACATATTTTTGTGTAAATTTTTACTTGAAACGACCAGATGAATACTAGTTTGCAAGTCATCAAAACTAAAACTTACAAACTTTCTAGTCACAACACGAAAATTCACCCGCTGGTTGTGATTTTATACTAGTAGAGTGGTATTCTTTTTTTAATCAATGCAAAGGTGTTTTTATTGAAAGACATTCGATATACACAAAAAAAAATTTAATTGTTACATATATACAACATAACACACTTGTCTGCTCAAATTGTGATCATTAGCTAGATTAATTGGATTGAGATTTAAGGTATAGGGTAGTTAGCTAGGGTTTGATTAGGAACTGTGATCATTTATATTCCTAGACCATACTTTAATTAATTAATTAATGATTAAGAAGGCCACAATTATTACAACAAGACTCATATTCTTGTACAAAGATATTGGCCAAAGCTGCATCATTTTGCCTGTAGCTGCCCCAACATCAAAGATTCATCCCCTTTTCTTTGCTTTTCTTTCTCTATCACCATTTGTTTTCTTTCTCTTTTTGCCTTTCTTTCTTTATCATCTCCCACTTGCTTCTCTGGTTTCTCACTTATTGATCATAGCATATATCAAATTCATCAATCCTTCTGGACATATATAGATTGATCATTCAATCAATGGCCTTATCTAAAAGTTCCACCAAACGTAGGCGTCCAAAAATCGACTGTTGTTTCATGTGTTACTGGAAATGTACTTGATACAGGAACCAAACATAGCCCGCGACTTCTTAGGTCTTGTCTTGGTCCTTCTGATGGTTTATCCGGTGTCTACAAGAATACCCGAGTTTAAACTTATCGAATGGAGATTAAATTATTTGACAACTTGAAAAAATCAATTATGTGTTACCTGTTGTTGTTGTTGTTGCTGCTGCTGCTGTTGTTGTAAGATGGGAGCGCCGTTTTTCATATATGGAGTACTTAGAACCTGGAAATCATGAACATTTAGATGTAAAAATGAATTTAATTTCTAAGAAATTGAATTAGTAAATTTATGAGAGCCTTGTTAAAGACTTACACTAAGTTGTTCATGTAAGAATTTGATATAGTCAATAGCTTCGGTCAATACAGAAGCCGTATCCGTCTGTAACAATTAAAGCATTCAATTTAAAAACAAAACGATACACATATAGTTTTGAAACTAATATGTGCATATATATTGACATCTATACAGACTATAAGTTATTACGAGAAAGGATGGAAGATTTCAAACAGTTTTTTTTATACTAAAAAAATTAAAAAATAAAAGAAAATTATATAAATATATAATTTTTTATTTTTCTCGCTCTGAATCAGAAGAAAATATGAATAAATTAGTTTGATTTTTCATTTATATATATAACATATATATGTATAGGCTACGTATAAGTTATTAAAAACATATCAACATATTAGTTTGCTATTTATTATATACATACTCTATCCACATCACATGTATGTAAAAAACAACACAACATCTAGCCGTTTAAAATAGGTAAGATAACATTTAATCGTTTAAAACCATATAGAAAAACCTGACCTGCAACTAGATAAAAAGATGCTTTTAATTTTTCTCATATTGTTCTCGTAATAATCAATTGTTTTGTAATGCGTCTATGTATATATGTTTATAAAAGTTAATAAAAGAGCTACAGATATATAAAAAACAATAAAAAAATCTGATCATACTTTCCCGAAAGGTGAAACTAATTGTTGGAGTGCAGTGATTCTGTCCCCCATCTTCTCTTTTTTCACCTGAAAATCCAACCATAGATTTCTTTCATCTTTGTAGATATCAAATGAATAATAATTAATCCTTAAAATGCTCAAATTTTTATAGCAGTAACAAATTAATTAGGTTTCTTTATCTTAATAATCGTACTTCTAGATTTAACAGAAACAATTTGTTCTAATTGTGCCGTACGTTTCAAAATTTGCAATGAAAATTACCTAAAAGGGCTCCTTAATAAAATCCACTTATGGATTTTAATCAAACTGAAAATAACTAATTAAATTATGATAAAAACATAAAAAATAATACCTTAAAATTGGCCTGTAAAGTTGATTGGTTTTCGTTTCGGGGTCTTTTGTTTGATGATGATTCGCTAGTGCTTTCTTTCACTACTTTGGATGTAATCTGTTAATTAAGTTACAAATTAACATCGATCAGTTTTTCACTTATTATTATTATTTTTGCATCAAATTAACATCAGAATATATAGAATGAATTAGGGTTTGGGTGAAACTTTAGCTATATATTATATATGTTACCTTAGGTTTCTCCTCGAAGCTTGACAAAGGTAGTTGCATCTGTAACGACGGGAGAAAGCTCGAACGAACGTCATTAACAGCGCCTGCAGGTGCATTCCAAAATCGGGCGTTGTTAGCAAAGTGCAGTTGGTTGCCACCCATGTGATCAAGCTGCAGTTTTGAAGGTGTATTCACCCCAAAATCTTGAGGTTGAGAGGGAAATTTAGACCAAGTAGATGCTGATAAATCGCCGCCAGCGGGCATGTTCACGCCACCATAGGTTGATTGATACAAAGAATAACTCACCCCTTGGTGTTGATCAAAGCTAGAATCTTGCTGTTGATTATTACTGTCTGAACCAAGCAAACTTTGCATCATAGAAGAAGGTGTTCCATATAAGTCCATATTTTGAAAGCTTGAATTCAACCCTTGACATGTGATTATGCTTTCGTTATCGCTATCTGGCATCGGTTGATCCAAGTGAAAACCTCTGTTGATTTGCTTGAATTCTGATGATGAATCTTGTGAACTAGCTGGATACATCTTTTGGGGTCTCCATAGGTTGTTTTCAAGCTGAAAATTTGTTGTGTTTGAGCTCAAACTATTATCTTGATCTTGAAGTAGATTCCTAAAACCACAATCACTCTTTTGATCTCCACGACTACAAATATAAAACAAAGGAAACAATTTTAACCATTGAATACTTAAAACACAAATAAATATATATGCAATATATAAAGATAAAGAAAGTGTTATCAAGAAATGTTAGTGGACATACAATAAAGCTTGATTCCAATCCAACGACTGTGGAAGTGAGTGTGATGAAAGTCCCAACCCCATCATGTGTAAGCTGGTGCTAGCGGCGGTGGTGCCGCCGCCGGTGTTGGTGGCTGTGGTGGTGGTGGTGGCGGTGTCATCGGCGGTTTGGGAATCTTGGAAGAGATTGATGGAGTTGCTGACAGAAGAAACGGAATCAACGCAATTAGGTCTTGATCTTGAAGATGAATCCCACCAATTGTCTGCCATGGTTTATGGGTTCAATTGATTGAAGCTATGAGTCAGATTCTTTACCAACTGAAATGAAAAGGGTCTGATTGATCTTGGTATTTATATGTGGTTGAAGATGAAATTAAGGGAGTAAACAAAGGAAATAAATGACAAGAATATGGTTGACTTTGTGTAGTTCAAATGAGATTGAGTAGACAACATAAAATTCTTGTGGAAATCAAATTCAACTGGTCATGACTACAGAATTTTTTTCAACCTTATATCATTCTCTTTTATTGTTATTTGGTTCTCTTTCTAAAGTATGTGATTCATTGTAATTTAATATAAAATACCAAAAATCTCTAGCCACCAATAATACATCTAACAGTTTTAAGTGTTTGTATGAAAGGGCATTGATTTTGAATTTCCTTCTCTAAACAAACGAAGGGAAAAATATTTAAAAATCAATTCATCAAATTTATAATAAGGCTTGTTTAAATATGTTTTGTTATTTATTAACTCTAAAGTATATATAAACTTGATTTTGGCATAAAATCTACGATGGATTTTATGACGGAAAATATGTCAGTAATTTTATCTATATTTATATTGTTATCATTGTTATTATTAGTGTTTTCACTTATATAACACTTGTTATTATTAACGTTCTTATTTCATTACTACTATTAATGTTTTTACTACATAAAAGATTACCAACTAAAACTAATAAATAAAATCATATTAGAATTCTAGTATTATCTAATAAAAATTAAATGAAATTAATATCTTAAACGACTATATTTGTGAAACACTATAGATGCCACTTTGTATTTATTTCATTCATCTTATTTAAATTTCTTCAACCCTAATGGCATATTGATACAAAAACATCTTTTCCCTTTCAAAACCGTCTCCGGGACGTACTGAAAAACCCACCCGTAGATGAATCGAAAAACTCGTGGTTTGACGAACCAAAAAACCTGCAAATAGGCTCGTAGTAAATAATGATTCAGATGATTTTGATTAGGATTCGCCTCTTAATGACGTTTACAATACTCATTTCGATCCATATGATCACGACCAGACACATGAAGCTCGTCACAGTCCTTACAATGCACCAAGCAATAACAATATTAATTACTAATACGAGAAAGTGCTCATGTTTGTAGAATATTATTGTAGTAAATAAATTTTTATGTAATTTTTTCTCTTTATATATGTGTAATTTTAATTTAATTTTATTTAAAATAGAGCCACTTGACCAGCAATACCGCTAGTTAACAATCAATTAACCAAAACGGTCATCAATCTCTAATTGACCAACAGTGACCTTAATTGACTATTAATTACTCTAATTAACCATCAATAATCTAAAAACTATTAGTTTAGACCGTCAATTGACGGTCTATACTAAAAAAAAATTAGACCGTCAATTATTGTAGTTGTTGTTGTTCTATACTAGTATTATTGTTGTTGTTACTATTAAATGTTCTTCTATTTTTTTTAAAATATTTATGAATTATAATAGGAATTAATGAGCTAGCCTTATATATAACATCCTAATGATTTGTACATAATAAGTACACTACACCACAAAATATAATTTAACAAATAAACTAAATAAATAAATTACACAAATCATATTACAAGATTAATTACATTATGGTACTCTTTGCTCTTTATGTATGCATGTCCTAATGGCTAGACGTGACAACTGGTTGAATACATGTACCAATACGGGTTAGAGTACACCTACACACATGTACACAAGATCACATGTGTGCTCATGCTGGGGGCACATGGCGAGATGCGGGGTATTCGAATAATGCTTTCCCATCATCCCAAATGCGTGCCCACGAACTCTAATGGATTGAAGTGACAGATGTTAGCATGTTTTCATATTCCAAGCTCACTAATTTTCATTTAACATCTTCGGCAGATTAGGCCAATTGTAGAAGTATTTAAGTTTCAGTATCATCAATTCTAGGTAATTCACTAATATGATCTTCAATAAACTTAACTCAATAACATATCCTTATGAGATCATGTACATATGACGCTCAAACATTGATTTCTCATTGGCATGACGTAGGTTATTTATAGTATCTTTTTACCATTGGGTTTTTGTTATTAGGAACACCTTGATATTGGTATATAGGTGTCACACCCCGAGAATCGCAACGGAAGATCACGAAACGTGGTGTTAACGGAAGTTGGAGTTAATCCAACGATTATAATCAAACGCGAATAATTAAATAGTTGTTTGAGAAAACACTATCCATTAGACACATTGTAAACATAATATTGTAGCAACAGTTTGAACTTTTACAATCTCATGATTAGTCGAAGAACAACATCTTTATTATCAAATTATTACAACGTGAAAACATTTGACACGTTTGACCCTCGAAAGACTTAGTCCAAAATTTCAACACATAGCTTACCTATGACCCTAAAAAACATGAAGGGTAATAAAGTCAACATAAAGTTGGTGAGTGATCGGGGTTTTAAGTTTTATAAACATTTGATTCAAAATAATATGATGTAACGAGATATAATATACTCAACATAGACTAGCTAGGTACTATGATTAATTTAGGTTATAAGTCCATAATCAAACCAAGAAACATGTTGTTGCCCCACAACAGACCAAACATATAAATTCTCTCGCTACAACCTGACCAGCGTGACTGGTCGCGAGAGCGGGCCATTCTAACCCGATAGATCTACTAATATAGTTTGTGGCATCCCCGAGGTTAATGATGATAAGGGGATTTAAGGGCTCAATAATATACATCTATACTATTGACCCAATTTATACCTTTATAACATATATCAATCCTGTTTTATCCATCATATATCTAAATATAGTTTTTCATGTTTTCCCCCAAAAATAAAATGCAATATTTAAAATGAGGCCGAAAGACTCACCTTGGATGTGATTAAGGATAAAGTCAATACGATATGCTCTTGATTTATCGAGCCCTAAATATATACATCGTGGTCAATATATGATAATTCATGTTTATGAGAACATTTTTCATCCAACTTATTTGGTTATTTTTGAGAATTAAATGTATTTATCACACCAATATATTTTGGTCAATTTTTCATAAAAGCTTATTTATTTTTCATAGAAAATATATGAATTATAACACATTCGTCTTATAAACTAAGGTCTAACCCCAACGTATTCTTGACGTCTATCACTATCATATTCATTAATCTTATGTTTATATCTTACATTTATTTATTATATTTCTTAACTAATTGATTTAAAGTTATAAAGTGTTAACTTTTCTAACTTGTATTATATATTTCTAGTTGACTTAGTTTAATAATAACTTTACTTATTATAGTGAATTTTATATAAAGTTTCTTTTATAAAATCAATTGTTATAGTCATTGGGGTTATTTTATCAATAAAAATATTTTGATATTTATTTTTATTAAACCTATTTATTCTAAAAAAATTATTTATTTGAGATCATTTTAAGTAACGCATGTATATATATATATATATAGTGAGGGATTAAATGAGAACTAATTTTTTATGAAAACTCTAGGAATCAATCTCAACCACTAGTTTTCAATGGCAAAACTGTAATTAACAAAAACATATTTAAAAAAATTATAAATAAAAAATAACATAAAAATAAAAAAAATAAAAACACAAAAATGTTCTCCTACTTTCCCTCTTTCATAAAAAAATAAAAAAAAATAAAAAAATCCCGTTTTTTAACGAAATTCGTTTTACACATGTGTAATATCAGGATTTACACATGTGTAAATCCAGTACTACACATGTGTATAACTAGATTTACACATATGTAAATAACGGATTGACGATATCTTTTAGAAAAGTATATCAATATGGTAGGCATTGGAAAGATAAAAAATACTGAATTTTATGGTGAATTTTTTTTGAAAAAATGATGTCGTGAAAAAAAGTTACGAACGTTTAAAAAAAAGGGAGAAATGGCGTGTGATTTGCATGTGATAAAAATAAGTGTTGAGATTGGTTCTTA
>BJCM01152282.1:0-10184 GCA_018326385.1 Flaveria bidentis | reverse complement strand
GTAATACGGTAGTTTATTTAATTAGAGTTTAGGGCACTACTATTTTAATTATTTAACACTTTACCCTTATTCCTTTGAATTTTTTTAAAGCATTATTTTTTGGATTTTTGTATACTTGTTTAAACTTTAAATTAAATGCATGTTTATAGCATATGGGAAAGGTTGTTGGATGGTCAAATAAAAAAACAGGTATAGTGAACGTGAAAATGATTACATTGGAGGTTGTGGACGTGGATTACGGTTATTTATTCGAGCTCGAGTTAAAATTTTATTTGTCTTTAAAATTTATGTTTTGTTGAACTTATTTTGTATGCTTTCTTTTGTTAGATTGTTTAGTATGAGTTGGAACTTTAAACTTTTGAATAAATGATTAGTTTTGTACTAAGTTGTAATATGAAAACCAAGCTAAACCAAGTAGAACAACGCTCGGTTATAAACAGAACCAAGTTCAAGCGAGCATTCTTCGCTCGATTTATTAAATTTGAACAGAACCAAGCGGCTCGGTTTGTAAAAGAAACCAAGTTCGAGCAAGTCTTCGTTCGGTTTAGTTCGTGAGCATCCCTAGATTAAAGACATACGGTGTGAGTTAGCCATTCTAAAAATTCTAATTAGATCATTCATGTTTTTTTACTAGTTACTGCAATTTGTCAAAAAGAAAAAAAACTCATAATTTATTTAATGCCATATTTCAGAAGTTAGCGGAAAATAACAATATATTTGTATTGTTCAGTCACACCAGTATTCTCTAATACTTACTAATTGGTTAGTTGATATGATTAGTGAAAAGTAGAACTTTTTTTTTTCAATATATGATAGTATTTTTAGTTATATTGCCAAGAGAGATTAAACGTTAACTACCCATGTGTGCAATTTGTAAAATATAACATTATAACTAAGGGATTAGGCGAAACCATAATCCCCTATGCTTGTAGTAGTCGCACCAAACGCTCCTCCACTAATCTCTCTCGATAGTTGAGAACCATCATTCGCTGCCGGCACCACAGGTTTTCTTTTCCCATTGCAAACGTTGCAAGAAGAAGGATCTAAGTCATTACATACTCTAAACGACTCTATATGAAACTTTAAAGTAAACCTCGGAGTTTAAAAGTTTAAAACATTACAAAAACGTTTAATAAATATTTCAAACCCAAAGGATTTAAATGTAAATGTGCAAACACGTGCCCAAACCATTGTTTAAACGTAAGCATAAAACCCAATGCAAACAGATAAATGTTCAAAAGCATGCTTGACCCGAGAGTGCTCCTAGATGCAGTCGTTAAAAAAACATACTTAAGTGTCAACACACTAATTGGTGAGCTCAAGAGTATATAAGTAAATCATAAGCAATAGCAGTTATAAAACAAAAGTAAGTGTATTTAATTAGATAGCTAGTTACTATTATCATATTAAGTGTGGTAGCAGAGGTAAGGGCATTCAAAACCTTTTCAACTTAGGGGGTGTTTGATTTCGGCTGACCCGACAGATTGGCTGACTCAGTCAGCCGGTCAACTGTTTGATGTGCGTAAAACTCGAGCTGACCAGGTCAAAACATCTGACCCAGACCTGAAATTTCATAGTGCTGACCCGACCACCCTAACACCCCTGCACCCAGGCCGGTGATTTTGGGGCTGGATTTGGCGGCGGTGACAATGAGAGGGCGGCGATGGAGGTGGTGGTGGAGTGGTGGTTTGGCGGTGGTGATTGGCGGAGTCCAGTGAAGGATTTGAGGGTGATGAAGGTCATGGTGGTGGTGAAGTGAGGGAGTGATTTTATAAGATTTGTAAAGATATGGGTTTTGATGTTGTGAGGGTGGATTGTGGAGATCGTATGTTTGGTAAGATGAACAGTTGGGATTTGTTATGGATGAAAAGAAGAAAATATATGGTTTTTTTGTTCATAAAAGGAAATATTGTTACGTAAATACTAAATTTACAAACAAGTTTTAATAAGATGCAGATTCAGTCAGAATTTCTAACTAGGTCAGCTTCTGACTCAGTCGGATCTTACTGAGTTAGTGTAAACAAATAGCCCCTTAATTAACTTTGGCAAGTTGGGTATTAATTAAAGGGGTATTTAAAATTAAAAATTTTAGATAATGGATTTCACTATCCGAATTCTTAAAAATATGTATTTTTGATAATTTTTATATAAATATAATTTCGACGATCAAAGTTTTTATAAAATATTCGAGAATATTAATCATTTAATAATTTTTATAAAAGTATTTCGGATAATTCGAATATTTGAAAATTTTCAAAAACACTTTCTGAATCCAAATTCAAAATTTATCATATTTTGGAACTTCGGATATTTTAGATATGTATATTTTTGAACTAACCCTATTAGAATGCATGAAGACCAGATGCATGACACTCTAAACAATGTTGATTAGTAGATATAAAATAAAGCATTATAAAAAATGGTTGATTTAACCATTGTTTTGAACCCGGATCGGACCGACCGGTCAGATCGGGAATCAAACCCCAATCCTATCTGGTTTGGTGCTTAAAATTGGTTTGCCCTTGAACCGGTGGTTAGACCAATCAAACCGGCGGTTAAATTGGGAACTGAACCTGTTGAACCAATTTTTATATATATTTAAACTTTTTAGTATTTTTACATATATTCATTAAAATAATTATAATTTTATCCGGATCTCATAACCGATCGAACCGTTTCGACCAGCGGACAAGTAACACGTCTTATTCACTATCAAAACGGGTTCTGAAAACATTAAATTTAACAATGGAAAGTAAAGAGGTAATTGTATAAAGTGATATGCAAACACAAGTAGGTTTGGTTTTGACATACTATGAATAATTTAACCTGATTAACTACATTATAGTAATCTCTACATATAATAATCGAACACCTTGTTGTTTTATGACTTTTAACCAATAAAGGAGCTAGGGATGCAACAATTGTCGATAGTTTGTTAGCAACATACACATATGTTAAACACTTTAGATAGAGCAGGTCAATTTTTTTAAAAGATTATCGTGTGCGGTTTCTAGATAAAAAGTGGATTCTATTACCCTATAATAATTGCTTAGTCAAAATTTTAAAACTTATAATTACCATACTTTTAACCCACTTTAAATATAATATTTTTACATGATTTCTTTGATTCTAAGATACTTGCATTTTATACATAACTTTTATCTTCAAACCTTTTTTTTTTAATTTTAAAGATTACCATACTTTTAACTTTTATCTTCAAACGCTAGTACATTTTTATATTACCATCTTTTTTGTAAATTTATATGTGTTATTTGGATGTGGATAGATGGTTGCAGTTACTTTTCGTAGTTTTTATATTTTTCTTCGTCATCTTGGACTAAAAAATATTTGACACTCTTTTATATAAGATTTTTAATCTTTTATTATCAATTATTTCATATACTCTTTTTAATAAATCTTTACAAACTATTTCTATGGTCCTTAAGTTACCAATGTTTTGGTAATATATATTTTTATAAAGATGTACACCTAACTGAATTTTTATAAAATTTATGTTAGTTCAACTTTTTGTAAAAAATATTTGAAATAGGGTCCGGTTGTTCAACAGGTAACCAGGTTCTATAACCTAGACATGGTTACAAGTTGCAATATCAAGTTACATGACATCGTATAATCACTTCTCGTATATAATAGCTATTGGTTACATTAGCTATTTTTACTGGGTTATGTTATATATTGTGTAAAATTGGTTAGAAAATCAAACTCCAAAACGTTATAAACGAATTTAGGCAACAAAGACATGCAAAAATGCTGGTGTAAACTTAAGTACCAATCGATTAGTGATCAAGATGACCAGATAGTTTGGATTATTGAAAATTATCGAAGAAATGTAGAATTTAATTCAAAAAAATGCAGTATCCCTTTTTACAACTTAAAAGTGACGAACAAACCATTGGTGATCCCATGCATGGTGATGCCGTGAAGATGTCTCGTCAATGGTGGAAATGGACATGAGTATTGAATTTATCAGTGGATCACCAGTAGACATTACTTACACCTAAGGATTAGCAACATGTTTTTTACCTACGGATATGTGATGGATTATTTGTCCATGAATATATATATACATATTTTCTAGAGTACATTACAAATTTCATATTTTATATAGATATGCAAATATGGATTATGTCCTCAATGTTTACTAATTACGTAAAATGTCCTTTTGTTTGATGGGTTTTTAACGATTTTGTCCTTTTACTTAACTGCCGTTAGTTAGCGTGGTTATGAAAATGGAAGGTATTAGTAATCTCATACATGTTTATAAAAACAATTAAGTTTTAACATAGCATGCCTACGTGAAATTTTGGTGCGGATGTGAACACACACACACACACACACATATATATATATATATATATATATATATACACCTCGATCAATATGTCTAGATAAGTGTATGTACATTTCATGTGCCGTCATACATGTATCAAAATGAAAATAGCTAGTTCACACATAAGAATATAAAACACATGCGTGAAAATAATATAGATTTGTCACAAGTAAATATGTGAAACACAAACACATGCGCAAAAATAATATAGATTTTGTCACAAAGTAAATGTGTGAAACACAAACATGCGCGAAAATATATATAATATAGATTTTTGTCACAAGTGAATATGTGAAACACGCGGCCAACATGCAGACAAAATTGCAACCATAATGTAGCCACTAATTGTAATAGACTAATAGGCGATTATTTACATTTTCATACCAAAAACTTAAACCAAAATCACATAAATTGTTTATATTTTCATAACCAAAACCATAAATAATAGTTGCAGAAACATTATGCCATAACTTTGTCCATCATTGACACTTTTAAAAACGGTATGCCATAATAGTATGCCACATTAAAGACCGTTTTTAACCGTTACATTTTTTTATCGTGCTTCTTCTTAAAGCACTTGTCGCAAGTAATGGTTGCCACATTAAAGACCCGTTTTATGGTGATATTGTAATGTAGCACACATATTTATTTCATATTTTACAATGAAACGATGAGTAATCTCTTAGGTTTTGATAACCCAGATATGTGATTTGCATGATAGAAGTCAAAGATGACATATAGTAGATTTATAACCATTTTATCCGAAATAACACATGTTCAAATCTTATACAATTTATTTATTATTTATTTTACAACTACACATCTAAGTATCTAACCTAATGAATCTATCAATATCTATTAATATATATAAAAAAAAGTTTTGAAGTACCACTTGTCAACATATTAGGTTTTCTTATTTTTGTTTTCACGTCTCTCTCTCCTAATAAATAATAATAGTACATACTAATTATATTTTTTAAAACACTTACATAATAAAAAATACATATTGTAAAATCTATCAATATATATAAAAGAAAGTTTTGAAGTGTCGCTTGTCGAAATATTAGGCTTCTTCAATTTTGTTTTCCCGCCTATCTTTTCTAATAAATGATAATAGTACATACTAATTATATTTTTTAAAACATTTACATAATAAAAATATATATTGTAAAAATTAAAAGCTATAGGTTTTTATATAAAGCAAACATAAAAACAAATATAAAGTATAAAGTTTTCTTAAACACATTTTAAACACAAACTTTTTAAAAGACTTTTTAAATATTATAAGGATGATTTAAAAAATAAATTTTTTTAAAAAGAAAAAAAAATAATTTCATAAAAGAAGTCTAAAATTATAGTACTGTTGCCTTACTTGAAGTATTTATTTTTACGTAAATCAATCATATTTTATCAGAAAATATTTTTTATAATTTATTTAATTTTTATTACAAAATATTTGATATTTTTATCTATTTAATCTGTGTATCATACGAGATTCTAAACTAGTCTATAGTATATACTAAAAAAGTAACTAAGATACCACATGACACTCTCATGTTACTCATTGAAAAAAAAATTTCGACTAAATTAATATATTATTTTAGTCAAGTTTTATTTTAAGAAACTAAATTAATAGTAATAATTCATTTTGTTTTGAATTTAATTTTTTATATTATCAACTTAATTATGTAATCATATTGTTTTGAACTGGGTTATATTATTCAAACAAATATTTGAATATTTATAACTTAAATATAACTTTTTTATTTTTTATTATTATAGTAATATGTAACTTAATCATACAAAATATATATATACCTCTATGAATTATATAGTCTTTATATTTTCAACCTGTGTATTACACGAGTTTACTAAAACTAGTAATTAACATATTCTGGTCACTGGTTGGGACATAATTCAAACCCTAAGATCTAAAATGGACTCACAGAGATGTTGTACATAACCATATGGGCTAGTAACAATTGTCATTAAGCTACCTATCAATAATCAATTAAAAATACGCTAACAATAATCTATCATAATATGTTAATGACCGAATAAATCAGGTAAAAAGTATCTCTTAACAGATAGACAAAGATTGAAAAACTACGATCTAGTGATAAATAGTTACTAGTTTTGTTGCTGGTAAAAATAATAGAAATACAAACCTATGTGTAATGGTTTATTTAGTTAAATACTGATGTGAATGTGTTTAATGTGCTTAAATGGTTAATGTTATGTGTATTTGTGTGTTTAATTGCATGGAATTGATTAATTACAAGCGAATGTGCTTTTGTAGGTTAAATGACCAAAGTGGAAGCTTACATGGAGTTCTTATATGATGAGTGGTGGTTGGATTGGTGATTATGATGATTAAAGATGAAAACCAAAGAATATTCATGATATGAGAGTGTCGGGATGTGAACGGGAGCCAAGAGATCAAAAATGAAAGGATGAAGATGTTAAGGGACCATGCAACGGTAAAATGAACATAACTTGAGCTAGGAATGAAGTTACAGGCTCCATTACCAATCAATGGAAAGCTCTCGGAAAGACACACAACTAAAAACTGTATAAAAAACTTGAATAGCCTATGGTGGCTAGCGTAAGCTACGGTGGAACTGACGGGAAGTCTCATTAAAAGCATGTTTTTAGGGTATTTCAGGGTATCTATTATTCCAATTTGTCTTCTAACATTTGGAAAGGAATTTTGGGCATTCCAAAGAGCTTCTTTCACCATTCCAAAGGATCCATTCATCATTACACCATCAATCATGCATTCTAACACCAGATTCACAAGCATGCACGTCTAACTTTCTTGTGACTTCTTCCGGACAGATGGTTCTTATAGGTTTCATATGTGTTTCAATTGTTTATGTATTTGACTTTCTTATGTGATGACAAACATTTAGCAAATTGATGCTTTAGTTAATAAACAATTTATTAGTTTTTTAAGTTATTTCTTTACAATCGCGTTTTGGTTGATGACAAAGCTTAGAAACGAATTGGGTGACTGAAGAGGGTTGACTTGATATTGATTTATTGGATAATTGGATTATACTAGTATTTGACATGATTGGATGTATAGGTTTGTTGACAACAATCTGTCTCTAATTAATATCTTAACTGATTTCAGAACACTATGTCTATGTGCTATTTAATAAACAATTGAGTTTTATGTGAAACCTTGAACCTAAAGTCTGGAAGAGGTTACGTCCGTTATAATTGAATTCAACCATTTAAGTTTTCTTTGTTTTTCATTCAAATCACATCTTCATAATTTATCTTTTTAAATCATTTAGAACATAGCTAGAAGCTAAATTTAACTACTGATTACTTTGTGGATACGATACCTTACTTACCCTAGTTACCTAGGTTAATTAGGTTTTTGAAAGACTAAACGGTGGTCTATCAAATACCACATAGGCAGATATCAATTTATTAAAATCATTTTAAATCAAGTATAGTGAGTTTTAAGTTATTTTTAGTTAAAAAAGTGAAAAAAATGAATTCATTTATCTCTTTTAACATCCGTTAAGGGTTTGACTAAATATAATTTTGAATCCCCCTTTTAACTAGGACATAGTGACTGTAACGCTCTAATTATGTCCACATCAACAAATTTGAAGCCCCTTAGACCATGTGTAATGGGACGTTAAACCCATATATAACGTCACATAATGCCTCCATCACCATTACGATGAGGCCTTATGTTTAAAGAAAGCCTCCCATACAATTATTATTATAATGCCACAAATCATCAAATTCATAATGATGAAGGGTGCATCAACCATTATTTATGTTTTTAACACAAAAATAATGGTGATTTGACGCTGATGTAACAAAAAATGTCTCTTAGTGAACATTAACCATTACTCACAGTCTTAAGAACACCACTACGTCTAGTTTGATAAATAAACACGTTTCGTAAAACTAAACAACAGTGTAAATTGTAAAGTGGTTAAAGAGGCTGGAAGTTTGAAAGAAAATTAAAATAATTAAAAGACAAGATTACATTTAACTTTAGGTTTTACTTTGAAGATTTGATGATGCAACTTCTATTTTAAAATTATGTATCAGAAAAAGAGCCCACATTATAAATTTAAAGTCCATAATTATATTGGATCCACATCAGCATCCACCATGTAACTGTCGGCCACTTGTCAGTTTACAAAATTTGCATACCCTACATCACACTCGCCACGTATGCTTCATGCCTAACTTCTCTAATAAAGTTTTTTTTTTTTTTCTATTTTGAGTCCGTCTTTGTTATCGTAATACACAACTGGGCGTACTTCTCACTCTACGCTAGAGAGATGTGAAAAAAATATATAAATTATGCAAGGTTTAATTTCCACTATTTGTATATTAACTATATCTCAAAAGGCAAGGTCGGTGGCCAATCATGGCCATCATCACCTTGGTTATATTTCATATATAGAATTTGCTTGGTCATTTTAATTAAATGTATATTTGGTGCAGTAGTTAGATGCTTCGGTCTCCTCACGGGACGTACTTGGTTCGAAACCTACAACAAGCTTCTTTTTAAAATTATTTCGTTTCAACTCCTCAAGTTTCTAAAGTTCCGAGTCCATTATGTATTTATTTTTATATACATTTTACTTACAACCATTAATTTTCATATTTTTAGTTGTCTATATTTTTAAATTCAAATCAGAGAGGATACAAGTAGTAGTTATCACTCATTTAGCAAGGTCGGTTCCACATGCCGAACTATTATTGAATGTGGTCCACCGGTCTTGCCACATGTTTACTTCTTATTGGGCCACAAACTTCTACATTTTTTGTCCGCGTCTAACTAATATTAAATAATGTTTCTCTGAAAACTAACACAAATACAATACTTGCGCTAGGAATCCTATGCTTATATGCAGGAGATGCGGATTCATTTCTTTTATAATTTCTAATTTAAAGTATTAATTTTCTTATTAAAACAAGTTAGTTTCTTTTTATGTTCTAATAATTATCATATATACTTTACTTTTATACACTCGTATCGAAGTTCGTATACATGTTACAAAGTGCTATTAACCACGTTAATGTCATTATACGATTTCGCGACAATGCACGCATCTTTATGCCGTAACGTACGATGCATAATATCATATTAATATATTTAATATTTTCTTTATATACTTAGGTTCATTAGTGTTCATAACGTATGTTGCAGAGTTTACAAATGTGATGTAACACATAGTCACGTTTGTGTTTACTTTTATACATGTCTTACTTTGTAAACTTTCACATGATAACACTTTTTAAAAACTTTATAAAATATATTTATAAAGTTTCAAATTTACTCCTCTACAATTCACTTGAAAGAATTCTTTCTTATGTTAATATTTTTGTATGCGTGTCTGTATAAGTTTGAGTAAGTTTATGTTTGAACGTAATCGGAAATGAGTCACGTATTGATGTAATATTAGTTAAAAAATCACGTTGCGTACGACCCCGCCACAACGCGCGGCGGGTAAAAAACTCGTTAGTACTCATTTTATAAGTAAATAACTTTAAAGTAAGATGACAATAATATAAAAAGGAAAAAGATAAAAGATAAAAAAGTTGATTAAAGTGCAGGGGTGTAAATAACTTTATTAAATTTCAGGGGTTATTAGTGTGAACTGGTTCGAAAATAAACTATATTGAAGTTCAAAGCTAGAATGGTAATTTTATTAAAGTTCGATGCTAAAAGAAGAAAATGGTTTAAAAGAATAAACTAAATAAATTGTGGGGGTGTAAGTGTACATTGGTCAAAGAAAAAAAAATAAGTTTATTAAAATGCAAGGGGTGTAAGTGTACATTCGTTATAAAA